>JAYJKW010000199.1:0-33914 GCA_035084275.1 Hydrolagus colliei
CTTCAATCGGTATTGCAGGGGGGGGAGTTGTATAGGTTATATTCAATTTAATAAGAAAAAACCAGAGACAAAACCCGCATCAGTTCGCCAAAAAACAGAAATTACACAAAAAAATTTACAAGAGATAACGGGCCTTTTTAAGTTTGCGTGAAAAACGCCTAAAGAAGAGCTTTTAAAGAATTTTTATGAAGCAGTCCAAGCCATTGACCCAACCAAAACAGATTACAAAATAACTGCCCCAATTAAATTTGATAGCTTGTTTTCCATTATGAAACCATCACAAACAAAAGGCTACAAACCACAAGACTACAAAACATTTAAAGATTTCACAAATGATGAGTTCAAAACATTCATTGAAGCAAACAAAAATAATGATTTGATTCATTCTTGAAAAGATGATATTGATGGTTTTAAAGCTCATTTGAACACATCGCTGTGAGAATATTTCACTCACAAACTAATGACCGAGAGAGTTAAACATATGATTTCAACTGCCAAAATCAAAATCAAGTTTGGCAACTTGCTTTCTGCAATGAAAACATCAGAACCAACAGTCTACAAAACATTTGGAGATTTCACGAATGATGAGCTCAAAACATTTTTTGAAGCAAATTCAATTGATAGCACAAAGTTAAGTGACACGCGTCAATATATCACAGATGAAGGTTTGAGAACTGAACTAGAGATTCAATTGACTAACAAACATCCAGTCGAATATTGATTTGGTTGTTTTTGAGATGGAGCGCAACGATCATGACCCCTTAAAACAACATCGGGATTAACGTGCTCTTCACAACCACTAGCCCAATGATCTGATGTTGATCCTGAATTGATAAAAGTTTTAGATGAAAAACTAGAAAGCGAGAGAGCTGAACAAATTGCTTCAACTGCAGCTGCTTAAAAAACCTTGGTCAAAGCTTGCTTAAAAACCCAGATTTAGATATAAAATAATTTAAAAATATGTCTGTTTCTTTAGTTAAAATTTTTTCAACACTTTTATCACTCGGAATCGCGGGGGGGGCAGTTATTTAGGTCATAGGGCCTTTAATAAGTCAGGACCGAAGGTAAAGGAAAAACCGGAGACAAGTCAAGAACAGAGAGTCCCTGCCCAAAGCAACACTGAGGAGTTTACTACAAATAACTCAAACGGTGCTGTCGCAACCATTTCACCAAAAGATTTACAAGTGATAGCAGGCCTTTTTGAAATGTATGGACAAACTCCTGAAGAAGCGCTTGTAAAGGCTTTTTATGAGCAAGTCCAAGCACTTAACAAAAGAAAACTAAGTTACAAAATAACTACCCCAATTAAGTTTGATAGCTTGTTTCCTGCTTATATTAAAAACGCTTTAACAGACATCACAAATGAGGAGATCAAAACATTTATTGAAGCAAACCCACATAATGATTTGATTTACTCTTGAAAAGATAATATTGATGTTTTTAAAGATTATTTGAAAAAAGATTATGGAAAACATTCATCACTGTGAGGGGATTTACCTGTCAAAATATTTCACGAGTTAGAGAAACGCACTGTTTTAAATGGACAAATCAAGTTTGACAACTTGCTTTCCATCGCGAAAACATCAGAATCACAAGACTACAAAACATTTAAAGATTTCACGGTTGAGGAGCTAAAACCATTTATTGAAGCAAATTCAAATGATCAATCAGCGTTTAGTGAAATGTATAAATATAGTCATGGTTCGGAGGAGTACTCCAAACAGTATCTTAAATTGTATGAAGCAAGTCCAATCAAATGGTGATTTGATATTTATAACAGCGAGACCTATAAAAGCCTTTTTAAAAAAGTAGTGTTGGGATGAGATACAGACCCACAACCAGGAGAATGATCCGATACTGAAATTCGAATCATTTTAGATAAAAAACTAGCAAGCGCGAGGGCTGAACAAGCTGATTCAACTAATTAACAGTCAATCTAAGGAAATTAACAATCTTCTTAAAAAACCTTGTCTAAACCTTGCTTAAAAACCCAAACTTAGATATAAAATAATTTAAAAATATGTCTATTTCTTTAGTTAAAACTTTTTCCACATTGGCATCACTTGGAATTGCGGGGGGGGCAGTTATTTAGGTTATAGTGCCCTTAATGGGCTAGAAGAAAATCAAGAGCCAACACCAGAAACCCCTGCCCCAAGAAACTCTGAGGCGGTTGCTGGAAATAACTCAGACGGCGCTGTCGCAACCATTACATCAGAAAATTTACAAGAGATAACGGGCCTTTTTAAGATTGCGTGAAAAACGCCTGAAGAAGAGCTTTTAAAGAAATTTTATGAAGAAGTCCAAACACTTGACCCAAATAAAACAACTTACAACATAACTGCCCCAATCAAGTTTGATAGCTTGTTTTCCATTATGAAAGAATCAGACGACGAATCCTACAAAACATTTAAAGAGTTCACGGATGATGAGCTCGAAACATTTATTAAAGCAAACCCAGAAAATGATTTGATTTACTCTTGAAAAGGTAATATTGATGGTTTTAAAGCTCATTTGAAAACATCACTGTGAGAATATTTCACTAACAAACTAATGACTGAGAGAGTTAAACACAAGATTGTAACTGCCCCAATCAAGTTTGACAACTTGCTTTTTGCAATGAAAACATCAGACCCAAAAGTCTACAAAACATTTAAAGATTTCACGGATGCGGAGATTAAAACATTTATTAAAGCAAATTCAATCGGTAGCGTGAAGTTAAATAATGCAAGTAGAGCTATCAGAAATAATCTTTCGAGAACTGACCTAGAGATTCAATTGGCTGAACTATATCCAGTCGAATATTGATTTGGTTGTTTTTGAGATGGGGCACAACGAACATTACTCTTTGAATCAACATCGGCATTAACGTGTTCTTCACAAGATTCGGCCCAATGATCTGATGTTGATCCTGAATTGATAAAAGTTTTAGATAAAAAATTAGTGAGCGAGAGGTCTAAACCTGCCTAAACTTAGATATAAAATAATTTAAAAACATGTCTGTTTCTTTAGTCAAAACTCTTTCCACACTTGCTTCGATCGGCATCGCGGGGGGGGCGGTTATATAGGTTTTCTGGCTTTTGGACCGGAGGTAAAGAAAAAACCAGAGACAAATCAAGAATCAACAACAGAGCCAACACCAGAAACCACTGCCCCAAGCAACTCCGAGGAGAGTGCCGGAAATGACTCAGATGGTGTTGACACAACCACGGACAACAAAGATTTACAAAATATGACAGACCTTTTTAAAGTTGATGGAGAAACAATCTTGTTTAATAAACAACAAAGCGATTATTTAACGGATTTTTATAAGAAAGTTAAAGAACTTAACCCAAACAAAACAGATTACAACATAACTACCCCAATCAAGTTTGATAGCTTGTTTTCCATTATGAAAGAAAAAGACACCGCATCCTACAAAACATTTGAATATTTCACGGATGCTGAGTTCACAACATTTATTGAAGCAAACCCACAAAATGATTTGATTTACTCTTGAAAAAATAATGTTGATGGATTTAAAAAACATTTGGGATGAAGAAGACTTCTCAACAACACAGGATATTCCTACTGACTCGACGATGATTCTAATATTGTTTTGCGAAAATTTTTAGATAAAAAACTAGCGAGCGAGAGGGCCAAACAACCTTCTTCAGCAGCTGCTTAACCCACACCAACACAAAAGAAACCCACTTCCTACACCCAGACCACTCCCTCCCCACCACCTACTCCGAATTCCTCATCCGAGCGAACCAAAACATTTTCGACATCAACGGCGCCTCCAGAAAAATCTCCCCCCAAATGCTCACCCGCTCCACCTACCTCTTTACTGGTCTTGTATATGAGTAGGTTTTAAACCTACTATTAGATTTAAAATAATTTAAAAATAATGTCCATATCCACAGTCAAAACCCTCTCCATACTTGCTTCCGGCATCGCGGGGGGGGCAGTTATATAGGAATAAGAACTTTTAAAAAGTCAGAAAATAAAGAGTCAAAACTCCAAGGAAATGACTCAGATGGTGCTGACACAGCCATGAACAACAAAGATTTACAAAATATACAAAAGATAACAGACCTTTTTAAGGTTGATGGAGAAACAATCTCGGTTGATGAGAATCAAAAACCTTATTTAACGAATTTTTATAAGCAAGTTAAAAAACATGATTTAAAAATTGCCCCAATCAAGTTTGATAGCTTGCTTTTTGCAACGAAAACATCAGAACCAACAGTCTACAAATCATTTAAAGATTTCACAGACGCTGAGTTCAAAACATTTTTTGAAGCAAACCCAGGAAATGATGTGATTTACTCTTGAAAAGATAATGTTGACGAGTTTAAAAAACAGTTGGGTTATTCTGCATCATATTTTGGAGCTTGTTCAACAAAAGAGGAGGTTCCATGTATTTTTAGCAAAAAAACAACAAAATGGGAAACAACATCTTTAAGAGACATATTTGATAAAAAATTAGTGAGCGAGAGGGTTAAAGCCATCCAAACTTATATATAAAATAATTTAAAAATAATGTCTATTTCTTTAGTTAAAATTTTTTCCACACTGGCATCACTTGGAATCGCGGGGGGGGCAGTTATTTAGGTTTTCAGGCTTTTAGTCAGTCAGAAAATCAAGGGCCAACATCAAAACCAGTTGACAGAAGAGATGTTTCGGGGGTGAGAAGAAATTATTCAGATGGTGCTGTATCAGGCATGTATGTTTCAGATATACAAAAGATAGCAAACCTTTTTAAGGTTGAGAAGAAAGATCTTGTTGGGGCTCAAGAACCCGTGTGAATGGAATTTTATGAGAAAGTCCAAGGCATTGACGCAAGCAAACAAAATTACAACACAACTGCCCCAATCAAATTTGATACCTTGTTTTTATTGAAGAAAACATCAGACCCAACAACCTACAAAACATTTAAAGACTTCACAAATGATGAGCTCAAAGTATTTTTTGTAGCAAACCCACAAAATGATGTGATTTACTCTTGAAAAGATAATATTGATGGATTTAAAAAACAGTTGGGATGAAGACCATCTTGAAAAACCAGCTTAAAAACACATCCAGCCGAATGATCTGATGCTGTTTCTGAATTGCTAGACACTTTTGATAAAAAATTAGAAAGCGAGAGGGCTAAACAATCCTCTTCAATTAATCAACAGTCAAGCTCAGACAATTCAAGAAATCCACAATCTTCTTAAAAAACCTTGTCTAAAGCTTGGTTAAAAACCAAAACTTAGATTTAAAATAATTTAAAAATTATGTCTGTTTCTTTAGTTAAAATTTTTTCAACACTTGCTTCGACCGGAATTGCGGGGGGGGTATTTTATTAGGTTATCAGGCTTTTAGTCAGTCAGGAAATAAGAAAAAACCAGAGACAAATCAAGGATCACAAACAGAGCCAAACAAAGGACGGAGTATTTCCAGAACTGTCTCAGTCACAGTCAATGGGGAAACAATGACATCACACCAATTACTTCAAAAAATAAATGATCTTTTTAAAGTTGATGGAGAATCCCAAACAGTAATAACTGCAAGCAACCAGGATGATTTTGCTGGAAAATGACAAGATCAAGTATTGGGTTGGTTGAATTATTCCTCAAAACCGAATGTCAAAATTGACAAACAAATAGTTTTTTCCACTCTTCTAAACAAAGATAACAAAACTAAGTTTGAAGATTTCACAGATGCTGAGTTCAAAACATTCATTGCAGCAAATAGTGAAAATACTTTAATCTATCTTTGAAAAGATAGAACAGACGAAGACAGCTTGCGAAGAGAGTTCGGTTATGGTGCAAGATCGTCTGGAAAATGACATTCATCCTCCATCCGAGACATTTTCGATAAAAAACTAAAAGCTGAACAAGAAAAGTCTAAACGAACTTCAGCAGCAGCTTCTTAACCCACACCAACACAAAACAAACCCACTTCTGATCCCCCAACGAATACCTCCCCACCACCTCCTCCGAATTCCTCATCCGAGCGAACCAAAACATTTTCGACAACGCCTACGCCTCCAGAAAAATCTCCCCCCAAATGCTCACCCGCTCCACCTACCTCTTAACCGGTCTTGTATATGAGTAGGTTTTAAACTTACTATTAGATTTAAAATAATTTAAAAATAATGTCCATATCCACAGTCAAAACCCTCTCCATACTCGCTTCTGGCATCGCGGGGGGGGGCGGTTATATAGGGATAAGAACTTTTAAAAAGTCAGAAAATAAAGAGTCAAAACTCCAAAATTTTGGGGTAATTACTGGAAATGACTCAGACGGTGCTGGCACAGCCATTAACAACAAAGATTTACAAAATATACAAAAGATAACAGACCTTTTTAAAGTTGATGGAGAAACAATCTTGTTTAATAATTCGCAAGAATTTTATTTAACGAATTTTTATAAGCAAGTTAAAAAACATGATTTAAAAAAACATGATTACAACATAATTGCCCCAATTAAATTTAATAGCTTGTTTTCTGCAATTAAAACATCAGAACCAAAAACCTACAAAACATTTAAAGATTTCACATACACTGAGTTCAAAACATTTTTTGAAGCAAACCCAGAAAATGATGTGATTTACTCTTGAAAAGATCATGTGGACGAGTTTAAAAAACAGTTGGGATGAAAATCATCTTTCGAGCTACACTCAATAAAACATCCAGCCAAATGAACCGATGTCGGTTCTGAATTGCTAAAAATTTTCGATAACAAACTAGCAAGCGAGAGGGCTAAACAATTTGTTTCAACTCATCAACGGTCAAACTAAGACAACTCAAGAAATTCACAATCTTCTTAAAAAACCTTGTCTAAAGCTTGCTTAAAAAACCAAACTTAGATATAAAATAATTTAAAAATTATGTCTATTTCTTTAGTTAAAATTTTTTCAACACTTGCTTCGATCGGAATCGCGGGGGGGGCAGTTATATAGGAATAATATCCCTTAAAGGGCTAGAAGAAAATCAAGAGTCAACGCCAGAGGCAAATCAAGAGCCAACATCAGAAACCCCTGCCCCAAGCAACACTGGGGAGATTACTGAAAAACAATCAGGTGGTGTTGATACAACCACGGACAACACAGGTTTACAAAATATACAAAATATAGCAAACCTTTTTAAGGCTGAGGGGGAAACAATCTTGGTTAATGAGGAACAACAAGAATGTTTAACGTATTTTTATGAATCAGTCCAAAAATTAGACGTAAACAAAACAAAAAAAACTTACAACATAACTGCTCCAATCAAGTTTGATATCTCGTTTTTAAAACAACAAAACAACAAAACATTTGAATATTTCACGGATGCTGAGTTCACAACATTTATTGAAGCAAACTCAGAAAATGATTTGATTTACTCTTGAAAAGATAATATTGATGGTTTTAAATATCAGTTGGGATGAAGAAAACGTTTCACACCCGCCTGATCTCCAATTGATGCTATTATTGTTTTGCGAAAATTTTTCAATCAAAAACTAAAAACTGAACGAGAAAAGTCTAAACAAGCCTCTTCAATTAATCAATAGTCAAGCTCAAGAAATTCACCATCTTCTTAAAAAACCTTGACCAAAGCTTGCTTAAAAACCCAAGATTAGATATAAAATAATTTAAAAACAATGTCTGTTTCTTTAGTCAAAACTCTTTCCACGCTTGCTTCGATCGGAATCGCAGGGGGGGGAGTTATTTAGGTCTTAGTGCCCTTAATGGGTCAAAATCAGTTCGCAAAAAACCAGACATTACACAAGACAATTTACAAGAGATAACGGACCTTTTTAAGATTGCATGAAAAACGCCTGAAGAAGCGCTTTTAAAGAATTTTTATGAAGCAGTCCAAGCACTTGACCCAGATAAAACAACTTACAACATAACTGCCCCAATCAAATTTGATAGTTTGTTTTCCATTATGAAACCACCCCAATCAGAAGGCTACCAATCAAAAGACTACAAAACATTTAAAGATTTCACAAATGATGAGCTCAAACCATTTATTGAATCAAACAAAAATAATGATTTGATTTATTCTTGAAAAGATAATATTGATGGTTTTAAAAAACATTTGAAAACATCACTGTGAGAATATTTCACTAACAAACTAATGACTGAGAGAGTTAAAAACATGGTTCCAACTGCCCCAATCAAGTTTGGCGACTTGCTTTCTGCAATGAAAACATCAGAACCAACAGTCCACAAAACATTTAAAGATTTCACAAATGAGGAGATTAAAACATTTATTAAAGCAAATTCAAAAGATAGAACGTGGTTACATCGACAATATGCACATGCCACAAGCGATGATACGAGAACTGAAGTAGAGATTCAATTGGCTGACATGTATCCAGTCGAATATTGATTTGGTTGTTTTTGAGATGGGGGGAAACAAACGGAATCCTTTAAATCAACATCGGCATTAACGTGTTCTTCACAACCACCGGCCCAATGATCCAATGTTGATCCTGAATTGATAAAAGTTTTAGATCAAAGGTTAGTGAGTGCGAGGGCTAAACCTGCCAAAACTTAGATATAAAATAATTTAAAAACAATGTCTATTTCTTTAGTTAAAATTTTTTCAACATTGGCATCACTTGGAATCGCGGGGGGGGCAGTTATTTAGTAGGAATAAAAGTCTTTAATAATTCAGAAAATAAAGAGCCAGGACCGGAGGTAAAGAAAAAACGTAGTATCACTTTCACAGAAGGTGGTGATGATGTCCAAGCCTTAGACAACGGGGTAATTAGAATGACACCTCAAGCACTTCAAAAAATAAATGATCTTTTTGAAGTTGGAGAAACAAAAACAACAATAACTGACGCAGAAGAAGTTATTGGAAAATGACAAGAAAAAGTATTTGATTGGTTGCTGCATGACCGAATCAATGTTTCCAACATTGACACACAAATAGTTTTTTCCACCCTTCCAGAGAACAAAACATTTAAAGAATTCACTGACGAAGATTTCACAAAATTCATTGAAGCAAATCAGGGAAACGCTTTAATCTATCTTTGAAAAGGAAGAACAGACGGAAAAAGTTTGCAATGAGCTCTTGGTTATGAAAAAAAAGTGACAGAAACTTCTGACTTCGTACTTTGCACAAAACTGTCAGACCAAGAATATAAAGAGGATGATTCTTGTAGAAAAGACAAAATTACAGTGACTGAAAAATGAGACAATTCTGACATCCGAGACATATTTGACAAGAAATTGTCAGATATAAGGTCTAAACGATCTGGTTCAACAAATAACCAGTCAAACTAAGACAACTCAGGAAATCAACATTCTTCTTAAAAAACCTTGTCTAAAGCTTGTTTAAAAACTCAAACTTAGATATAAAATAATTTAAAAACTATGTCTGTTTCTTTAGTCAAAGCTCTTTCAACTCTGGCATCACTTGGCATCGCGGGGGGGGCAGTTATTTAGGTTATAGGGCCTTTAATGAGTCAGAAAATCAAGGACTACAACAAGATCTAAACAAAAGACGGAGATCATATAACAACAGAGAAGGTGGCGATGCCCCAGTCTCATCTAATGGGACAATGGGCATGACACCTAAAGTACTTCAAAAAATAAATAATCTTTTTGAAGTTGGAGACACACAAACAAAAATAACTGACGCCAACATTGACCAATTTATGGGAAAATGACAAGATGACGTATTTGAATGGTTGCGTTCTGCCCAAACCGATGTTGTCAATATTGACACACCAATAGTTTTTTCTACTCTTCTGACCGGAAATGACAAAACTAAGTTTGAAGATTTCACTGATGATGAATTTGAAAAATTCATTGAAGCAAATCAGGGAAACACTTTAATCTATCTTTGAAAAGATAGAACAGGCAAAGACAGATTGAAATGAGCTCTCGGTTATAAAGAATGAAAGGATGAAATTAATGACGTTACATCTTGCAAAGGTATGACAAATAAAGAATATAACGATTCAGATGGCTCTTGTAGAGCAGACAACATTAAAGTTCATAAAAAATGAAAACCATCTAAAGTCCGAGCTATATTTGACAAGAAATTGGCAGATATAAGGGCTAAACAAGTTGCTTCAACCGCAGCTGCTTAAAAAACCTTGTCCAAATCTTGCTTAAAAACCCACTATTAGATATAAAATAATTTAAAAATTATGTCTGTTTCTTTAGTTAAAATTTTTTCAACACTTTTATCACTTGGAATCGCGGGGGGGGCAGTTATTTAGGTCATAGAGCCTTTAATAAGTCAGAAAATAAAGAGTCAACGCCAGAGAAAAATCAAGAGCCAACATCAGAGACAAATCAAGAACAGAGAGCCCCTGTCCCAAACAACACTGAGGAGTTTACTACAAATAACTCAAACGGTGCTGTCGCAACCATTTCATCAGAAGATTTACAAGTGATAGCAGGCCTTTTTGAAATGCATGGACAAACTCCTGAAGAAGCGCTTGTAAAGACTTTTTATGAAGCAGTCCAAAAACTTAACCCAACCAAAACAGATTACAAAATAACTGCCCCAATCAAGTTTGATAGCTTGTTTCCTGCTCATATTAAAAACGATTTAAGAGACATCACAGATGAGGAGATCAAAACATTTATTGAAGCAAACCCAGATAATGATTTGATTCATTCTTGAAAAGGTAATATTGATGGATTTAAATATCATTTGAAAAAAAATCACGGTCATAACTTTTTCACTGAAAAACTAATTTTCGAGTTAGCTAAAAACGCTGTTTTAACTGGCCAAATCAATTTTGACAACTTGCTTTCCATCATGAAAACACCAGAATCACAAGACTACAAAACATTTAAAGATTTCACGGATGATGAGCTCAAAACATTTTTGGAAGTAAATTCAAACAATGAATCGGTGTTTCGTGAAGTGCAAAAATATTTCACGACGGACGCAAAGGAGTACTCCAAACGGCGGTTTGAATTGTATGAAGCAAGTCCAATCAAATTTTTATTTGATTTTTTCCGACATGAAAGCATGGGCATTAAATACTTTAAAGGAATGTTGGGATGAGATGCACACCAACAACCAGCCAAATGATCCGATGTTGATCGTGAATTTCTAAAAATTTTCGATAAAAGGCTAGCAAACGCGAGGGCTAAACAAGCTTCCGCAACTAATTAACAGTCAATCTAAGGAAATTCACAACATTCTTAAAAAACCTTGTATAAAGCTTGGTTAAAAACCCAAACTTAGATATAAAATAATTTAAAAATCATGTCTGTTTCTTTAGTTAAAACTTTTTCAACACTTGCATCACTTGGAATCACGGGGGGGGGGCGGTTATATAGGTTTTCTGGCTTTTGGACCGGAGGTAAAGAAAAAACCAGAGAAAAATCAAGAGTCAACGCCAGAGACAAAACAAGAACAGAGACTCCCTGCCCCAAGCAGTGATGAGGAGATTACTGAAAATCACTCAGATGGTGTTGACACAACCATGGACAACAAAGATTTACAAAATATGACAGACCTTTTTAAAGTTGATGGAGAAACAATCTCGTTTAATGAACAACAAAGCGATTATTTAACGGATTTTTATAAGAAAGTTAAAGACCTTGACGTAAACAAAACAAAAACAGTTTACAACATAACTGCCCCAATCAAATTTGATAGCTTGTTTTCCATTATGAAAGAAAAAGACAAAACATCCTACAAAACATTTAAAGATTTCACGGATGATGAGTTCACAACATTTATTGAAGCAAACCCACAAAATGATTTGATTTACTCTTGAAAAGGTAATGTTGTTGGATTTAAATATCATTTGGGATGAAGAAACATGACCATAATCTACTGACTCTTCGATGATTCTAATATTGTTTTGCGAAAATTTTTAGATAAAAAACTAGCGAGCGAGAGGGCCAAACAACATTCTTCAGTAGCATCTGCTTAACCCACACCTCCACAAAAGAAACCCACTTCTGAGGCCCCAACCCCTCCCTCCCCACCACCTCCTCCGAATTCCTCATCCGAGCGAACCAAAACCTTTTCGACAACGCCGGCGCCTCCAGAAAAATCTCCCCCCAAATGCTCACACCGCTCCACCTACCTCTTTACTGGTCTTGTATATGAGTAGGTCAAACTACCAAACTTAGATATAAAATAATTTAAAAATTATGTCTGTTTCTTTAGTTAAAATTTTTTCAACACTTGCTTCGATCGGAATCGCGGGGGGGGGGCAGTTATATAGGTTATAGTGCACTTAATGGGCTAGAAGAAAATCAAGAGCCAACACCAGATACAAATCAAGGGTCAACATCAGAAACCCCTGCCCCAAGCAGTGATGAGAAGATTGCCGGAAATGACTCAGATGGCGTTGACAAAACCACGGACAACAAAAGATTTACAAAATATGACAGACCTTTTTAAAGTTGATGGAGAAACAATCTTGTTTAATGAACAACAAAATGATTATTTAACGAATTTTTATAAGAAAGTCCGAGACATTGACCCAAACAAAAGAGATTACAAAATAACTACCCCAATCAAATTTGATATCTCGTTTTTAAAACCACAAAACCACAAAACATTTGAATATTTCACGGATGCTGAGTTCACAACATTTATTGAAGCAAACTCAGAAAATGATTTGATTTACTCTTGAAAAGGGTAATATTGATGGCTTTAAATATCATTTGGGATGAAGAAACCTTATAGGATATCCATACTGACTCTCCGATAATTCTAATATTGTTTTGCGAAAATTTTTAGATCAAAAACTAGCGAGTGAGAGGGCCAAACAACCTTCTTCAGTAGCATCTGCTTAACCCACACCAACACCACCGAAACCCACTTCTGAGGCCCAGAACCCTCCCTCCCCACCACCTCATCCGAGCGAACCAAAACATTTTCGACAACACCCACGCCTCCAGAAAAATCTCCCCCCCAAATCCTCACCCGATCCACCTACCTCACCTCCCTCCACCAAGATCTTGTATATAAGCAGGTTTTAAACCTACTATTAGATTTAAAATAATTTAAAAATAATGTCCATATCCACAGTCAAAACCCTCTCCATACTCGCTTCCGGCATCGCGGGGGGGGGCAGTTATATAGGTTTTAGTCACCTTAACAAACTTACATTAGTTACCAAAAAAAGTGTTTTTTGGGCATACCGAAAGGAACATACTTCTACCAGACATTACACAAGAAGATTTACAAAAGATAGCGGACCTTTTTAAGGTTGATGGAGAAACAATCCCAACAAATGATATTTGGTTATTTTATTTTTATGAGCAAGTCCAAGCGCTTAACAAAAGAAAACTAAGTTACAACATAACTACCCCAATCAAGTTTGATAGCTTGTTTTTATTGCAGCAAACATCAGAACCAAAAACCTACAAAACATTTAAAGACTTCACAAATGAGGAGCTCAAAACATTTTTTCAAGCAAACCCAGAAAATGATGTGATTTACTCTTGAAAAGATAATGTGGACGAGTTTAAAAAGCAGTTGGGATGAATACCATCTTGAGAGCTACAATCAATAAAATATTCAGCCAAATGAACCGATGTTGGTTCTGAATTGCTAAAAATTTTCGATAACAAACTAGCACGCGAGAGGGATAAACAATCTGCCGAAACTAATCAACAGCCAAGCTCAGACAACTTTACAATCTTCTTAAAAAACCTCGTCTAAAGCTTGCTTAAAAACCCAAACTTAGATATAAAATAATTTAAAAATCATGTCTGTTTCTTTAGTTAAAACTTTTTCAACACTTGCTTCTATTGGAATCGCGGGGGGGGAGTTATTTAGGTCTTAGTGCCCTTAAAGGGTCAACGCCAAAAATCAAACAAGTTGACAGAAGAGATGTTGGGGGGATTACTAGAAATAACTCAGACGGAGCCTCTGAAATCATGAACAACCAAAATTTAAAAGTGATAGCAGACCTTTTTAAAGTTGAGGGAGAAATTATGGCTGGGTACCAAGAAATTGCTTTAATGGCTTTTTATGGACAAGTCCAAGCCATTGACCTAACCAAAACAGATTACAAAATAAATACCCCAATTAAATTTGATAGCTTGTTTTTATTGCGGCAAGCATCAGAACCAAAAGTCTACAAAACATTTAAAGATTTCAAAGATGAGGAGTTAGAAAAATTTTTTAAAGCAAACCAAGATAATGACTTGATTCACTCTTGAAAAGGGAAAGTTAAAGAGTTCAAGAAAAAATTGGGATGAATCGATTCTTGAATGTATGGATCAACACAAAAACCAGCCAAATGATCTGATGTTGTTCCTGAATTGCTAAAAATTTTCGATAAAAAATTAGTGAGCGAGAGGGCTAAATAAACTGCTTCAGCAGTCTCCTCCTTCAAAATGTCCTCCCCCTCCAACTTACAACAAACGTGATTGAGGGAGGCGGCAATATCTCCCCAAACCTCCCCCGCCAAACCCGTGTTAAGCACCCAAGAAGTTATCTCTTTACCAACCAACGATTGAGGTTACATCAGTAATTTCAAAATTGCTTGCACCTCAGACACTACACCCGTCGCGGAATCGACCAAGTGAGTGCAAGTGGAAGACAGTCATGCGAACTGGTTTTATAAGTCTAAAAATCTCTCGGGCAACTCCCCCATAGACGTGAACAAAGAACTCACCCACGGGACGGGTAAGTGCCCGTCCGATAGTGAACCCGCCAAAGGCCGCATCCGCGACGTCATAGACTACTACTTCCGAGAGCTCGTCACCCACGCGGGGCGTATAGAGACCAACACCAAACCCTCCGGTGCCCCCACCGACTACCCCCTCCTCAACCAAACAGATAGAGACACCCTCAATACCGCTAGATTCAACACCTCCAAACTCTTCATGTGAGAAGTCGATGCTATCACTAAAGACCAAAAGCTCACCCGGATGTTCGAGCGCGATTTCGCGCTCAAGTTCTCCCTCCCCCCCACACTCACACTCAACAACACAGAAGTCCGGTCCAAGCTCAGAACCCTCCTAACCAAAATACAATCCTCCCCCAAATGAAACAAACTCAACACCAGAATAAAAAAACAAATACAACAATACTTAACCACCAAACTCATGAACACTATTAACAAACGATTCTATTTCGGTCAAGCTGAAAGCGGGTTTAAGAATTCAAACTTAGATATAAAATAATTTAAAAATTATGTCTGTTTCTTTAGTTAAAACTTTTTCAACACTGGCATCACTCGGAATCGCAGGGGGGGGAGTTATTTAGTAGGAATAAAAGTCCTTAATGGGCAAGGAAATCAAGGATCACAACCCGGGGCAAATCAACAACAGAACACCTATGTAAGGTCCCCCATTGTCGAAAGAACTAGCGGCGATGCCCAAATCACAGCCAATGGGACAATGACTATGACACTGGAAACAGTTCAAAAAATAAATGATCTTTTTGAAGTTGGAGAAATAAAAACAAAAATAACTAACGAAGAAAATGTTCTTGGAAAATGACAACAAAACGTATTTGAATGGTTGCGCGATGTCCAAACTAAGGATGTCCAAATTGACAAACCAATAGTTTTTTCAACCCTTCTAACTGGAAATAACAAAATTAAGTTTGAAGAATTCACAAATGCAGAGTTCGCAGAATTCATTGAAGCAAATCAGGGAAACACTTTAATCTATCTTTGAAAAGATAGAACAGGCGCAAACAGTTTGCAAAACGCTCTTGGTTATGAAAAAACAGAGAAAGTAACCCATGATTCTAGAACTTGCAACAAACTGACAAATGAACAATATGCAGCAGATAGTTCTTGTATGAAATACATTACTACAGTGACTGAAAAATGATCCGATTCTGAAATCCGAAACATTTTCGATAAAAAATTAGAAAGTGAGAGGGCTAAACAAGCTGTTTCATCCGTTTCAACTCATCAACAGCCAAGCTCAGACAATTCAGGAAATTAACAATCTTCTTAAAAAACCTTGTCTAAACCTTGGTTAAAAACCCAAACTTAGATATAAAATAATTTAAAAATTATGTCTGTTTCTTTAGTTAAAACTCTTTCCACGTTGGCATCACTTGGAATCGCGGGGGGGGGCAGTTATTTAGTAGGAATAAAAGTCTTTAATAAGTCAGGACCAGAGTCTTTCATAACAAGCAATAATGGGGGGCTTCAAAGAAGGAACACACTTCAAACAGACATGAATGGTACAAATTTACAAGCGATAGTGGCCCTTTTTAAAGTTGAGGGAAAAAATCTTAATGATGCGATTTTAATGAATTTTTATGAGCAAGTCCAAAAACTTGACCCAACCAAAACAGATTACAACAACATAACCACCCCAATTAAATTTGATAGCTTGTTTTTATTGCGGCAAGCATCAGAACCAAACACCTACAAAACATTTAAAGATTTCACAGATGCTGAGTTAGACAAATTTTTTGAAGCAAACCAAGAAAATTATGTGATTTACTCTTGAAAAGGGAAAGTTACAAGTTTTAAAAAACAGTTGGGATGAATACCATCTTGAACAAACGGCTCAAACACACAAACACCGGCCAAATGATCTGATGTTGTTTCTGAATTGCTAAAAATTTTCGATAACAAACTAGCAAATGCGAGGTCTAAACAAACTGTTCCAGTTGTGTCTGCTTAAAAAACCTTGTCTAAAGCTTGCTTAAAAACCCAAACTTAGATATAAAATAATTTAAAAACAATGTCTATTTCTTTAGTTAAAATTTTTTCAACAATTGCATCACTTGGCATCGCAGGGGGGGGAGTTGTATAGGTTATATTCAATTTAATAAGAAAAAACCAGAGACAAAATTCGAATTAGTTCGCAAAAAAAGTGTTTTTGGGCATACCGAAAGGAACATACTTCTACCAGACATTAAACCAGAAGATTTACAAAAGATAGCGGACCTTTTTAAGATTAATGGTGTAAGAACAATCCCGGCCAATGATGTTTGGTTATTTTATTTTTATGAGCAAGTCCAAGCAATTAACAAAAGAAAATTAAGTTACAACATAACTACCCCAATCAAGTTTGATAGCTTGTTTTCCGTTGCTTTTAGAAGCAGATTAGAAGACTTCACAGATGAGGAGTGAAAAACATTTTTTGAATCAAACCCAGATAATGATTTGATTTACTCTTGAAAAGATAATATTGATGGCTTTAAAGATCATTTGAAAATATCGAATTCTAGATCAAGATCCAAAGAAGTTTTAGGCTCTAACTTTAAAGACTGATCCGATGAAGCAGAGCTTGAATTATTAGCACAAAAAAAAGGCAAGTCTAACTTCAGTGGCAAAATTGTCGGCCGTGGTTTGCAATCATATTTTGATGGAAAACTAATATTCGAGAGGGAGAAACACGCTGTTTTAAATGGCCAAATCAATTTTGACAACTTGCTTTCCATCATGAAAACACCAGAATCAAAAGTTTACAAAACATTTAAAGATTTCACGGTTGAGGAGCTCAAACCATTTATTGAAGCAAATTTAAATGATCAATCTGCGTTTAGTGAAATGGATAAATATCACTTTGACACGGAGGAGTACCGCAAACAGTATCTTAAATTGTATGAAGCAAGTCCAATCAAATTTTGATTTGACCATTTACAAATTGGTTTTCTAAATAATGTGGAAAGCTTTAAAACAATGTTGGGACAAAGTTATTCTGTAATTGAACCTAAACGCCTGTCTCGGAATCTAAACGACCCGATCAAACATTCATCACACCCAACAGTACATCTAGGCAAATGATCCGATGTTGATTCTGAATTTCTAAAAATTTTCGATAAAAGGCTAGCAAGCGCAAGGGCTACAGCCATCAAAACTTAGATATAAAATAATTTAAAAACTATGTCTGTTTCTTTAGTTAAAACTTTTTCAACACTGGCATCACTTGGAATCGCGGGGGGGGCAGTTATTTAGGTTATGAGGTTTTTAGTAATTCAGGACCGGAGGTAAAGGAAAAACCAGAGACAAAACCCCCATCAGTTCGCCAAAAACCAGTCATTACACAAAAAAATTTACTAGAGATAACCGACCTTTTTAAGTTTGCATGAAAAACGCCTAAAGAAGATCTTTTAAAGGCTTTTTATGAAGAAGTTCAAGCACTTAACCCAGATAAAACAGATTACAAAATAACTACCCCAATTAAATTTGATAGATTGTTTTCCATTATGAAACTATCAAAAGACTACAAAACATTTGAAGAGTTCACAAATGAAGAGCTCAAACCATTTATTGAAGCAAACAAAAATAATGATTTGATTTACTCTTGAAAAGATAATATTGGTGACTTTAAAGCTCATTTGGGAACATCGCTGTGAGAATATTTCACCCACAAACTAATGACCGAGAGAGTTAAAAACATGATTTCAACTGACCAAATCAAAATCAAGTTTGGCAACTTGCTTTACATCACGAAAACATCAGAACCAAAAGAATACAAAACATTTAAAGATTTCACGAATGCGGAGCTCAAAACATTTTTTGAAGAAAATTCAATCGATAGAAATACGTTAAATAGCACGCGTCAATATATCCAAGATGATGATTTGAGAACTGAACTAGAGATTCAATTGTCTAGCAAATATCCAGTCAAATATTGATTTGGTTGTTTTTGAGACGGGGCGCAAAGAACGTGACCCCATAAATCAACATCGAAATTAACGTGTTCTTCACCACAGCCACTAGCCAAATGATCTGATGTTGATCCTGAATTGATAACAATTTTTGATAAAAAATTAGCGAGTGCGAGGGCTACACCCGCCCAAACTTAGATTTAAAATAATTTAAAAATCATGTCTGTTTCTTTAGTCAAAATTTTTTCAACACTTGCTTCGATTGGAATCGCGGGGGGGGCAGTTATTTAGGTTTTCGGGCTTTTGGACCGGAGGTAAAGAAAAAACCAGAGACAAATCAAGAATCAACATCAGAGGCAAATCAAGAGCCAACACTAGAAACTCCTGCCCAAAGCAACTCTGAGGTGGTTGCTGGAAATAACTCAGATGGTGCTGATCCAACCATTTCACCAGAATCTTTCCAACAACTCAAAAACCTTTTTAAGGCCGAGGGAGAAACAATCTCGGAGGATCAAAAAGATTATTTAACGCATTTTTATAAGAAAGCCCAAGAACTCAACCCAAATGTAACAGTTCCCAACACAACCACCCCAATCAAGTTTGATATCTTGTTTTTAAAATCAACAACCAACAAAACATTTAAAGATTTCACGGATGATGAGTTCAAAGCATTTATTGAAGCAAACCAAGATAATGGTTTGATTTACTCTTGAAAAGATAATATTGATGGATTTAAAAAACAGTTGGGATGAAAATCATCTTTTGTAATTGGTACCCAATGATCCAGCGATTTGGTTTTGCGAAATTTTTTCGATAACAAACTAGCAAGCGCGAGGGCTAAACAAATTGCTTCATCTGTTTCAACTCATCAACAGCCAAGCTCAGAAAGTTCAGGAAATCAACAATCTTCTTAAAAAACCTTGTCTAAAGCTTGCTTAAAAACCCAAACTTAGATATAAAATAATTTAAAAACTATGTCTATTTCTTTGGTTAAAACTTTTTCCACGTTGGCATCACTTGGAATCGCGGGGGGGGGCGGTTATATAGGTTTTAGTCACCTTAATGGGCCAGGAAATAAAGGACCACAACCCGGGGCAAATCAACAACAGAATACCTATGTAAGGGACACCACTTTTAAAGAAGGTGGTGGTGATGTTCAAGTCTTGGCCAACGGGACAATGAGCATGACACCCAAAGCACTTCAAACAATAAATGATCTTTTTGAAGTTGGGGAAACAAAAACAAAAATAACTGACGCAGCAGATGTTATTGGAAAATGACAACTAGACGTATTTGAATGGTTGCGTGATGCCAAAACCGATGTTGACAAAATTGACGCACCAATAGTTTTTTCCACTCTTCTCGCCAAAACTGACAAAACTAAGTTTGAAGAATTCAACGACCAAGATTTCGCAGAATTCATTGAAGCAAATAAGGAAAATACTTTAATCTATCTTTGAAAAGATAGAGAAGATGGAAAAACCCTACAATGAGCTCTTGGTTATGAAAAACAAATAAATGACATTATTGACATTGCATCTTGCAAAGGCTTGTCGAATGACCAATTTAAAGCGGATAGTTCTTGTAGAAAAGACTACACTACAGAGACTTACACATGAAGCGAAAATTCAACAATCCGAACCATATTTGACAAGAAATTGGCAAATATAAGGTCTAAACAAATTGCTTCAACTGCGGTTTCTTAAAAAACCTTGGCCAAAGCTTGCTTAAAAACCCAAACTTAGATATAAAATAATTTAAAAACAATGTCTGTTTCTTTAGTTAAAACTTTTTCCACACTGGCATCACTTGGAATCGCAGGGGGGGGAGTTATTTAGGTTTTAGCGCCCTTAATGGGCAAGGAAATCAAGGATCACAACCCAGGGCAAATCAACAACAGAATACCTATGTAAGGCCCCCCATTGTTGAAAGAACTAGTGGCGATGCCCAAATCACAGCCAATGGGACAATGACGATGAATGCCGCAACATTGCAAAAAATAAATGATCTTTTTAAAGTCGATGGAGAAGCCCAAACAAAAATAACTGACGCCAACATTGACCAATTTTTGGGAACATGACATGCTAGCGCATTTGGATGGTTGCGTGATGCCCAAACCACGGATGTCAAAATTGACGCACCGATAGTTTTTTCTACACTCCCGAAGGGAAAAACATTTAAAGATTTCACCAACAAAGAATTCGCAGATTTCATTGAAGCAAATAAGGAAAATACTTTAATCTATCTCTGAAAAGATAGAGAAGGCAGAAACAGCTTGAAATGAACTCTTGGTTATACAGAACAAGAGGATGAAATTTATGACAATACAGATTGCGGAGGCATGACAGACCCACAATTTATAGCTTCAGATGGTTCTTGTGTGAAAAAAATCACTAAAGTGACTGGAAAATGACACTCATCCTCCATCAGAGACATTTTCGATAAAAAACTAAAAGCTGAACAAGAAAAGTCTAAACAACCTTCTTCAGTAGCATCTGCTTAACCCACACCAACACAAAAGAAACCCACTTCTGAGGCCCAGACTCCTCCCTCCCCACCACCTACTCCGAATTCCTCATCCGAGCGAACCAAAACATTTTCGACATCAACGACGCCTCCAGAAAAATCTCCCCCCAAATGCTCACCCGCTCCACCTACCTCTTCACTGGCCTTGTCTAAAGCTTGCTTAAAAACCCAAACTTAGATATAAAATAATTTAAAAATCATGTCTGTTTCTTTAGTTAAAACTTTTTCAACGCTGGCATCGCTTGGAATCGCGGGGGGGGCAGTTATTTAGGTTTTCTGGCTTTTGGACCGGAGGTAAAGAAAAAACCAGAGAAAAATCAAGAGTCAACGCCAGAGAAAAATCAAGAACAGACACCACCTGTCCCAAGTAACACTGAGGATATTACTGAAAATCACTCAGACGACGCTGATACAACCATGAACAACACAGGTTTACAAAATATACAAAATATAGCAGACCTTTTTAACGCTGAGGGAGAAACAATCTCGGTTGATGAGACTCAAAAGATTTATTTAACACATTTTTATAAGAAAGTTAAAGACCTTGACGTAAACAAAACAAAAACAACTTACAAAATAACTGCCCCAATCAAGTTTGATATCTTGTTTTTAAAACCACAAACCCACAAAACATTTAAAGATTTCACAGATGATGAGTTCAAAACATTTATTGAAGCAAACCCAGATAATGATTTGATTTTCTCTTGAAAAAATAATATTGTTGGATTTAAAAAACAGTTGGGATGAAAACAAAGTTTTCAAGCTGGCTACCAATGACCCAATGATGATGTTTTGCGAAATTTTTTCGATAAAAAACTAGTGAGCGAGAGGTCTAAACAAGCTGCTTCAACTGCAGCAACTCATCAACGGTTAATATCAGGAAATCAACAGTCTTCTTAAAAAACCTTGTCTAAAGCTTGCTTAAAAACCCAGACTTAGATATAAAATAATCTAAAAACAATGTCTGTTTCTTTAGTCAAAGCTCTTTCCACACTTGCTTCGATCGGAATCGCGGGGGGGGTAGTTGTATAGGTTATAGTTACTTTACTAATCAAAAACCAGAGACAAAAAAAGGACGGAGTATTTCCAGAACTGTCTCATTCAAAGTTGACGGAAAAGATATGACATCACACCAATTACTTCAAAAAATAAATGATCTTTTTGAAGTTGAGAAAGAAAAAACAAAAACAATAATAACTGAAAACAACCAGGACGATTTTGCTGGAAAATGACAAGGTAAAGTATTGGGTTGGTTGAATTATTCCAACAAACTGAATGTCAAAATTGACAAACCAATAGTTTTTTCCACTCTTCTTGCAAAAGCTAACAAAACTAAGTTTGAAGAATTCACGGATGCTGAGTTCACAGAATTCATTAAAGCAAATAAGGACAATACTTTAATCTATCTTTGAAAAGATAGAACAGAATCAGACGACAGCTTGCGAAGAGAGTTTGGTTATGGTGCAAAATTGTCTGAAACATGGGCCGATTCTGAAATCCGAAACATATTTGACAAGAAATTGGCGGATATAAGGTCTAAATCTAACACTGTAGCTACCTAAAAACCCAAACTTAGATATAAAATAATTTAAAAACAATGTCTGTTTCTTTAGTCAAAACTTTTTCCACGCTGGCATCACTTGGAATCGCGGGGGGGGGCAGTTATTTAGGTTATAGTGTCTTTAATGGGCCAGGACCGGAGGTAAAGAAAAAACGGAGTATCACTTTCACAGAAGGCGGTGATGATGATGTCCAAGCCTTAGACAACGGGACAATAAACATGACACCTCAAACACTTCAAAAAATAAATAATCTTTTTGAAGTTGGAGAAACAAAAACAAAAATAACTGATGCAGCCAAAGTTATTGGAAAATGACAAGAAAAAGTATTTGATTGGTTGCTGCATGACCGAATCAATGTTTCCAACATTGACACACCAATAGTTTTTTCCACCCTTCCAGAGAACAAAACATTTAAAGAATTCACTGACGAAGATTTCACAAAATTCATTGAAGCAAATCAGGGAAACGCTTTAATCTATCTTTGAAAAGGAAGAGCAGACGGAAAAACCCTGCAATGAGCTCTTGGTTATGAAAAAAAAGTGACAGAAACTTCTGACCATGCACTTTGCGAAAAAGTGACAGCTGAACAATATAAAGAGGATGATTCTTGTAGAAAAGACAGCACTATAGTGACTGAAAAATGAAAATCATCTACCGTCCGAACCATATTTGACAAGAAATTGGCAGATATAAGGTCTAAACAATCTTCTGCAACTAATCAACAGACAAGCTCAGACAACTAAAGAAATTCACCATCTTCTTTAAAAACATTGTCTAAACCTTGGTTAAAAACCAAAACTTAGATATAAAATAATTTAAAAACAATGTCTGTTTCTTTAGTTAAAACTTTTTCAACACTTGCATCGCTTGGAATCGCGGGGGGGGCGGTTATATAGGTTTTCAGGCTTTTAGTCAGTCAGGAAATAAAGGATCACAACAAGATCTAAACAAAGGACAGAGTTCCTATACCAAAAGAGATGGGGGCATTGCCAAAACCTCATCTAATGGGACAATGACGATGAATGCCGCAACATTGCAAAAAATAAATGATCTTTTTAAAGTCGATGGAGAAGCCCAAACAAAAATAACTGACGCCAACATTGAACAATTTTTGGCAACATGACGGGCTACTGTATTTGAATGGTTGGCTCATGCCAAAACCCAGACAGTCAACATTGACAAACCAATAGTTTTTTCTACCCTCCCAACCAGAAAAACATTTAAAGAATTCACCAACCAAGAATTTACAAAATTCATTGAAGCAAATAAGGGCAATGATTTAATCTATCTCTGACAAAATAGACAAGATGGAAAAACCCTGCAATGAGCTCTCGGTTATCAAGAAAAAATAAATGACATTATTGACATTAAATCTTGCAAAGGTGTGTCGGATGCACAATTTATAGCAGATAGTTCTTGTAGAAAAGAATACACTACAGTGACTGACACATGAACCGACAATTCGACAATTCGAGACATATTTGACAAGAAATTGGTGAGTGAGAGGTCTAAACAAACTGTTCCAGTCACGGATGCTTAAAAAACCAGACTTAGATATAAAATAATTTAAAAACAATGTCTGTTTCTTTAGTCAAAACTTTTTCAACACTGGCATCACTTGGAATTGCAGGGGGGGGAGTTATTTAGGAATAAGAGCTTTTAAAAAAATAGATCCTAACAGGGTTCTGTCCACATCCACGGCAGGTTCCTATGTTAAAGCTAATGGGCAAGTTTTATCAAGTTTTGCCGATGGCAAAAAAATTTCACAACTTTTCAAGGTAGAGGGGGATGATTCTACACATTATGACAATTTGTCAGAAGATGCCCAAGCCTCTTGAGCCTCTTTTTATGCCGCAGTCCAAGATATAAAAAAAACCAATTTTAATATTGATGAAAATTCTTCATTAGATTTTTCTGATCTGTTTGTCTCCTCTTCAGACACCCCCAAAACAGTTGAAACTCTCACCGATGATGAATGAAAATCTTTCATAAAAAAAAACACAACCGTTCCTGTTATTTATGCATTTAAAGATAAGATTTCAGCATTAAAAAGTGAATTTGGATACCAAGATGGCTCATGATCAACCTCATCAAATTTCCCAGGAACAACAAAAATTAGGGAGATTTTTAACAAAAAACTAGTGAGTGAGAGGTCTAAACAAACCGCCTCAACTAATCAACAGTCAAGCTCAAGAAATTCACACTCTTCTTAAAAAACCTTTGCCAAAGCTTGCTTAAAAACCCAAACTTAGATATAAAATAATTTAAAAATTATGTCTATTTCTTTAGTCAAAGCTCTTTCCACACTTGCTTCAATCGGAATCGCGGGGGGGGCGGTTATATAGGTTTTCTGGCTTTTGGACCGGAGGTAAAGAAAAAACCAGAGAAAAATCAAGGGCCAACACCAGATCCAAATCAAGGGCCAACACCAAAAACCCCTGCCCCAATCGATGCTGAGGTGGTTGCTGGAAAAAACTCAGCCGACGCTGACACAACCATGAACAACACAGGTTTACAAAATATACAAAATATAGCAGGCCTTTTTAAGGCTGAGGGAGAAACAATCTCAGAGGATCAAAAAGTTGGTTTAACTGATTTTTATAAAGCAGTCCAAGCACTTGATCCAAAAAAAGAAAAATACAACATAACTGACCCAATTAAATTTGATAGATTGTTTTCCATTATGCAAACATCAAAACCACAAACCCATAAAACATTTGAAGATTTCACGGATGCTGAGTTCAAAACATTTATTGAAGCAAACTCAGAAAATGATTTGATTTACTCTTGAAAAAACAATGTTGATGGCTTTAAATATCAGTTGGGATGAAGAAACATTTACAAAGGATATTCCGTCTGACACTCCGGTGGTACTCTTAAAGTTTTGCGAAATTTTTTAGATCAAAAACTAAAAGAGGAGTGGGAAAAATCTAAACAAACTGTTTCAGCTACGGCTTCTTAAAAAACCCTTTCAATACTTGCTTCAATCGAAATCGCAGAGGAGGAGTTTTATAGGTTTTAAGGACTTCAACAACCTAGAAAATAAAGGGTTTAAGACTAAAAAAAGTACAAAAACTAGAAGTAGTGAAAGTGTTTGAAAATAGTTCAGGAACTCATCTTGAATCCAACCAAACCCAGACGCTTCCGGAAAATAAATGCAGGGATATTGAGATGATGACTCAATTTTAAGAACTTGATTTGATAAGAAACAGTCAATATCGAAATAGTAAAAAACAAGAGCATAGATTTAATTTCCTACATCCACTAATCACAGAGATTTTTGTCACCATCAGGTTTAGATCAAAAAATATAAGGACAAATCTTTTTATGTAAAATTTCAAAATTTTTTGATTCATCAGATTGATAATCATATTTTTCATCAAGCAAATATTTTTCTTTATGTCTTTTTAAGAGAGATCTTATGCTGTCTATTACATCATCAAAATCTTTTAAATCAGAAAGTCTTAAAACTCTCTCAACATCTTTGGAATATCCTTCAAATTTTTGTTTTAGATCCCTCTCTTCTTTGTAACGAAATATTTGAGTTTTAAGCTTTATACGTTCCGCACGATCTTTCTCCTCTTTTTCTTGTTGGGACTTAGATTTTTCTTTTTGACCTCTAGACCCTCTTATTTTGTAAGAGTCATCACTTTGATAATCTTCATACTCAAAATCTCTATCCCATCTTGGAGCAGAACCGTCCAATCCTAAAAATTTCTTTTCAGCCAAAATCAACATTTGAACTTCCAATAATCTCCTGGCAAGCTTTCATTTTTCATCATCTTCATCTTTGCCATTATCTTTCACAGATTTTTTTAGCCTCTGGGCTTCTTCGGCAATTTCTTTTTCTTGTCTCCTCAAGCTTCTAAGTTTTTTCTTTCTTCTGACTCTTTTTGGTAAATTAGGGTTTAGAGCAGCATTAATATGAGATTCTTTAACTTCGGAATAATAAAAACTTGAAAAACCCCCGGTACCAAATAGGAAAATTCCAGAAATAACTATTGTTGAAAAAAGCAATATACAAAACCTCTTCAAATCGATGACAAAGCTTTTCAAAATCGCACAATTTTAGCTAAATTTTAATATTTATATCACTAAAAAAGGCACTTCATGCCCCCTCTTAAAATCCCAATACAACTAATAATTTTTAAGAAAAAAATTTAATTCTTTAATAGATTTTGTAAGCAGACATTATTTCATAAAGGTAATTTGTTTTTTATTCATATATAAAAATACAAATAGCACAACATTTCTTTGTTTATTAGAGATTCCTGATTTAAAAAACCAAGATTCTAAAATTTTTAAATTATATTCGAGTTTTTATTCAATTACTTAAAAGACAATAATAAAATTAATATTCATTGGAACTATATATACATACTATATATGTATCAACAAAGCTTTAAATAGATGAACAAAAATAAAAATGAACAAAAATTTTATTTCATAAAAGATCTTTCCATACAGGAGTTTTCAAGGAAGATAAATAAAAACCCTGTTGAAATAATTAAAAATTTCTTTATACAAGGAATAATCACAAACATAAACACAGCTTTAAATAAAGAGCAGTGTTTGTTGCTGTGCAAAGAGTTCAATTTTGAATTAATTGAAGCCCAAGAACAAGAATCTTTAGAGCTTAAAAAATTACTTGAACTAGAGTTGGATGAGACATTAGTTCCAAAAATCCCTGTTGTTACTGTAATGGGTCACGTTGATCACGGAAAAACAACATTATTGGACAGAATTAGAAATACCAATCTTGTTGCAAAAGAGTATGGAGGAATTACTCAAACTATAGGTGCTTATCAAATTGAATTTAAAAATAAAAAAATAACTTTTTTAGACACCCCCGGACATGAAGCTTTCACAAAAATGAGAGCAAGAGGTGCTCAAATAACAGATATGGTTGTTTTGGTTGTTGCGGCAGATGATGGAATTAAGCCACAAACCATAGAGGCTATTCAACATACAAAGGCCGCCAATATAAAAATGATTGTTTTTATAAATAAAAATGACAAACCAGATTGCAATATTGACAAAGTCAAACAAGAGCTTGCGGATAATGATGTATTGATTGAATCTTTAGGGGGGGAAGTCCTGTGCATAGAGGGTTCTGCTATAAAAAATAAAGGAATTAATGAATTGCTAGAAAGCATTATTTTGTTATCAGATATTCTGGATACACATACATCAGAAAAGCAAATAGCTTCAGGAACAGTTATTGAATCTCACATCGATAAAGGAACAGGCCCTGTGGCTGCCATCTTATTAGACAAAGGAACTGCAAGCGTCGGAGATTACATAACTATGAAAAGTTGTATGGGAAAAATTAGAAACATTAAGGATGAAAAAAACAAAAATTTGAAAACTATTATTCCATCTCAACCAGCAATGATTTCAGGAATAAAAACCATTGCAAATGTTGGAGAAAAATTTATTGTTTTTAAAACAGAACTTGAATCAAAAGAGTTATTTAAAAAAATAAAAAATTTACCTACAAATAAATTGGTCAATTTTGGGACAAATAAAGAAATTGAAAATTTAAATATTGTTCTTAGAACAGATTCCGGAGGCTCTTTAGAAGTAATAAAGGAAATAATTGTTAAATTAGATATTCCTTTAATTGGTTCAAATATCGGACTTGTTAATGAATCTGATCTGCAATTAGCAAAGGTTTCAAATTCAATAATTGTGAATTTCAACCAAAAAATAAAAAATGAAATTGAAGATAGGGCCAACCAAATGAAGATTGGAATTAAAAGTTATAAAACCATTTATTCTTTGGAAGAAGAATTATTAACTATTAAAGATGGTCACAAAATAATTCACAAAGAAGAAGTAATTACAGGAGAAGCTAAAGTGGTTAAATTATGAAAACATTCAAAAATCGGGACTATTGCTGGTTGTCATGTTGTGTTGGGGGAATTGAATAAAACAGACAAAGTTAGAGTAATTAGGGATAAAGTTACTTTAGTAACTTCTACCATCAAAACGTTTAAAACGGAAGACTATGAAATTAAAAAAGCCGCTTTAGGACAAGAATGCGGGATTGTTGTTAATAATTGAAACAACATTAAAGAAAACGACATCATTCAAGCTTTCGATATTGTATAAATGGCATTTGAATCAATTCAAATAAAAAAATATAACAAGCATCTTTTGTCTTGTTTGTTGGAAATTTTGCACAATGATGTTTCAGACCCGATCTTAAAAAGAATTACATTTAATTGCATTAAATTAAATAGCAATAAAAGGATAGCAACTGTTTTTGTCGATGGCGGCGATTCTAAACAAGAAGATTTAATTATTCAAAAATTAAATAAATTAACTTCTTTTTTCAGAAGAAGGCTTTCATTAAAGTTGTCTGTTTATAAAGTTCCGCAAATATTGTTTGTTGATGATGAATTCTTTAAAAAAGCTATGAGGTTGGAAGAATTAATAAATGAGTCAAGCAAAGCCATAAATGAATAAAAAATCCAGCGATTTAGAAAGAAAAGGGGCGGGGGATGGGTTAGATCAAGCTGGACAAGACATTGCTGACATTAGTGATGCTGAATTAGCCAAAAAATTTATTGAATTTAATCAAAAAACATTAAATGAGGAAACAGCGGAATTCACTGAATTATTTTTTGAGAAAGAAAAAGATCATTCCGTTAAAGAAATCATTGTTTCTGATGAGTTAAAAAAAGAAATTGCGTCATCTTTAAAAACCCAAACTTTTTATCACAACCAACTTTTATCTGAAGAGATATCTACTAATTTCTTTGTTTTTCAATGACAAAAAATAAAATTTTTTTTCACCAAAGACAAAAGGTTGTTGTCGAGAATAACTAGAGTAAAACCTCTTGATTGGAAATTTTTCAACTTTTGTGCAAAGAGATGAAAGAAAGAAATTCAAAGTTATTGAGGAGACTTTGCTTCTTATAACGAAATTCAAATTAAAAAAAATCATGTTATCAAGAAAATTTGGGCAATGGAAGCATTTTTATGAGTGTTTGCAATGATAATTGCTTTATTTGTAATTGAAGCAAGTAAAACAAATTTGAATTTTTATGTTGCAGGAATTACTGATACACAATTGTTTTTTGATTCATGTAAAAAAACAATACAGTTTTTATCAATAGTTGCTATGTTTTGTGTGTGTGCTCCTGTGTTTTTTTTATTAACTTCATTTTTTGTGAACATTAATAATTTACACAGGTCAACTTATTATCATTACTTCTACTTCATATCTTTGTTATTGGGATATATATTGATATCTATATCAATATTGATATATATAGTCTTTTATATTTCTAGCTTTTTCCCCATAGTTTAGATTTATGTCATGAGATTTTGTAGCAAAATATCTATAACCATAAAGTCAGGGAAAGGAGGGGATGGGATTGTTGCTTGAAGGAAAGAGAGTCATGTTGAATATGGAGGACCTTTTGGGGGTTCTGGAGGAAAAGGGGGAGCTGTTTACTTTATTGGGGACAATAACTTAAATAGTTTGTTTCATTTAAGACATGCAAAAACTATTAAAGCAAAAAATGGAGAAGATGGGAAAAATAAAGGGGCTACTGGGAGAGATGGAGAAGATAGATTCATAAAGGTTCCTTGTGGAACCGTTATTTATATGGCTTCAAATAATGAAAAGTTATTTGATATTACTAAAGATGAAGAGAGATATATGGTTTGTCAGGGAGGCAAAGGAGGCAAAGGGAACTTCTTTTTTAAATCATCGCGGAGGCCAGCTCCTTCTTTGTTTGAAAGGGGGGATTTACCAGAAGAAAAAGAGATTATTTTGGAGTTAGAGTCCATTGCTGATATTGGTCTTTTAGGTTTTCCAAATGCAGGAAAATCCACTCTTTTAAATTTGATTTCAAATGCAAGTCCAAAAATAGATGTTTTTCCCTTCACTACTGTCATTCCTGTATTGGGTTCAATAATTATTAAGAAACAAAAACTTGTTTTTGCGGACATTCCCGGATTAATAGAGCATGCATCTACAGGATCGGGGTTAGGACATGATTTTTTAAAACATTTAAATAGGTGTAAAGCTTTAATTCACTTAATTAGTTGTGAGAATGAAAACTTAAAGGAAGCTTATTCAGTTATTGAGAATGAATTAAGAAGTTATTCATCAAGCTTGTTTGATAAACCAAGATTGTTGGTTTTGAACAAGATTGATTTATTAGAGGAAGGGGAGTTGGATGAAATAATTAAAAAATTTAAAAAAGACACTAAGAAGAATGTCATTGGCATTTCTTCTAAAGAAAATATAAATATAAAAGAGTTATTGGATAAAAGTCTAGATTTATTCATGAAGAATAAATTTATTCCCGAACCTAAAAAAGATTTTCTAGTCTTTTCTGAGAAATTTAAGAGAACTGAAAAAGCGCATGTGGTTAAATCAGGGGATGGTTGAGAAGTTACACACCCTTATTTGAAGTATTGAGTTCATAAAATACCCCAAATTACAGTTGATAACAAATTGAGATTAGAGCAAAAATGTGACACTGTTGATTTGGAAAAACAATTAACAAAAGCGGGTGCTAAAAAGGGAGATTTAGTACAAATATATGGTTGAAAATATTACTTTTTATCAGGTGATTTAAACTAGAATAAATTGAAAACAAAAATTGTAATTATAACTGGGGGAGTATATTCTTCCTTGGGGAAAGGGATAATATTGGCCAGCATTGGGAGAATTTTTAGAGAATTAGATTTTAAAATTTCTGTTTTAAAACTTGATCCTTATCTAAATATAAATTCAAGGAACTTGTCTCCCTATCAGCATGGAGAGGTTTTTGTTACTCATGATGGAGAAGAAACAGATCTTGATTTAGGACATTATGAAAGGTTTTTAAATTATGAGGTGTCTAAGTTTTCTGCAATTACTGCAGGAAAAATATATGCTTCTATTCTTAAAAAAGAAAGAAATAATGATTATCATGGCAAGACTGTTCAGGTTATTCCTCATTTTGCGAATGAGATTCATTTATCAATTGAGAAATTAATAAATAAAGATAAAAATCCTGATTTTTTACTTATAGAAATAGGAGGAACTATTGGAGATATAGAGTCTCTACCTTTTGTGGAATCAATTGCCGAACTTTCTATTAAATATGGGCGAGAGAATATTATGTTTATTCACCTATCTCCCTTAATTAGTTTGGAAACAACTAAGGAAATTAAAACTAAACCAACACAGCACTCAATAAAAAAATTAAGGGAGTTGGGGATAACTCCTGATTTATTAATTTTGAGGAGTAACCTACCTGTAGAAGAAGAGTTGAGAGAAAAGATGTCTATTAGAAGCTCTATTAAGAAAGAAAATATATTCTTTTGTTTTGATCAAAAAAGTATTTATTGCATACCTGAAATTTTGTATAAAGCAAACTTGCACATCTCAATATTGAATTATTTTCATTTAGATATAGGGAATAAAAACTTAAATAATTGAACTAATTTCACTAAAAAAATATCAATTAAAAAAAATAAAAAAGTTAATTTAGCTATTGTTGGTAAATATGTCTCTTTGCCTGATTCATATTTATCAATACTTGAGTCTTTTAAGCTAGCTTCTTATGAGAAAGAGATTGATTTAAACATTGATTTAATTGATTCTGAATTTTTAGAAGATACTGAAATATTAAGAAAATATAACGCTATTTGTGTTCCTCACGGATTTGGAAAAAGGGGGGTTGAAGGGAAGATATTTGCTATTAAATATTGCAGAGAAAATGATATCCCGTTTTTAGGTATTTGTTTTGGGTTCCAACTAGCTTGTATAGAATTCGCAAGAAATGTTTTGGGATTAAAAGATGCTAATTCAGCAGAATTTGACCCAAACACACAACACCCGATATTTGTTCTTAATGATTGCGGGAAAGAGGAAAATATGAGGCTTGGTAACAAAAAATTATTAGTTACTAAAAATACTCTTGCTTATTCTTTATATGAATCTGAAACTATTACTAAAAGACATAGACACAAATATATATTCAATAACAAATATCAATCTTTGTTTGAAAAGCAAGGTTTTTTATTTTCTATAAAGAGTGATGACTCCAGTGAAATCAAAGAATTTCTTGAATTAAAAGATAAAAAATTCTTTGTTGGGACGCAATATCATCCAGAATTTACTTCTAAACCGTTGGATGTATCTAAATTATTTTCAGAGCTTTTAAAAGTTTCTTGTTAATTACAAAACATGTCTAGTATTCTTCCTCCTAGAGGCACTAGGGATTGGTTGGGTTCGGATATTGATGAATTTAATTGGATAATTAGTTCTTTAAAAGAGGTTGTTCAAAGTTTCAATTTTCAAGAAATAAGAACTCCTGTTTTTGAATACACCACTTTATTTGAAGATGCTTTAAGTGGTGCGGATTTGGCTAACAAGCAATTGTTTTATATTGAAGGTAAAAAATATTCATTAAGACCAGAGAATACTGCAAGCATTATTAGATCTGTTTCTAATAAAAAAGTACTTAATTCTCCTTCAGACTTGCTTAAGGTTTTTTATTCTGGTCCTATATTTAGATATGAAAGACCACAAAAATATAGATATAGAGAATTTAATCAATTTGGGGTTGAGTTGATCAATGCTGGTTCAGCAATTAATGATCTTGAAATTCTCTCTTTGGGTGCAATGATCTTGAATAAATTTGGATTAGATCTAAAGTTACACATAAATTATTTGCCCACTAAAGAACAGAAAAAAGACTTAATTAAATCTTTGAGAGAGCATTTTAAAAACAAGAAAAATGAGATTCCAGAATGGTTGTTAGAAAAAATAGAAACAAATCCTCTCAAAGTTTTTGATGAAGAGTTTGAAGGGAAAGAAGCCTTATTAAAGGGTTCGCCTAATTTCGAAACTTATTGAACTAAAGAGGATGCAAGCCATGTTCAGTTTATTAAGGACAATTTAAAAGAGTTAAATATTGAATTTTGTTGAGATAAGGGTTTAGTTAGGGGTTTGGACTATTATTCAGGGATTGTTTTTGAATGAAAATATAAGAACACAACTGTTATTGGGGGAGGGAGATATCAGGGTATTATGAGTAAATTTCAAAATAAAGATGTTGAGTCTATTGGGTTCGCCATTGGAATTGAGAGATTAATAGATATTCTGAAAGAATCTCAGAAGCATAAATGACCAGAGAAGCAACACAACATTATTTATTTGTGTCAAATAACACATGTTTTTTCTCCCAAATTATTGTTATTTATTAATAAATTAAGAGCAAAAGGGCTAACGATACACACAAAATGAGAGCAAACAAAATTATCAAATCATTTCAAATATGCTTTAAAAAATAACTTTTATATAAATCTAATTTTTGGGCAAGAG
>JAYJKW010000368.1:0-33709 GCA_035084275.1 Hydrolagus colliei
TCCCCAGGGAGTAATAATTCCTTTTAATGAAAAAAAAGTTGGCACTTTTCCACGTAACGATATTTGAAGTTAATGCCTATACTGTACGGGTAATTTACTTTTAATGCAATGTATTGCATGCTTTGGAAAGATGAATCTTGTTGTATGGCAGATATGAATAATTACAGTCAGCTGTTTGGAAATTCCTGTGTGAAAAGTTTTATTCCACTTCTACACTTTTTCTGTTTTTAAAAAAAAGAAGAAAACAATAAACTCCTTTCCCTTAGATTTCTTTCCTTTCCTCCCCCCTTTCTTCCCACCCCACTCAGTCCCCTCCCCCCCCGTCCCCCCCCCGTGTCCCCCCTCTGTTCATGTGAAGTGCTTTAACACGTTTTCTTACACGAGCAGCCAGTTGTTGATTCAACTATGTTCTTGTTCCAGGTCAGCCATAGCATTTTATGACTTGGCTCGTATCTGTATAAAATTTCACCTCGTTTCAAAAAGGCTGGAGGGAACCATTTTTTCATTTAAAAAAAAGATGCTTATGGAGCTCCTGTAGCTCAGTGGTTAGAGCGCTCGCCTTATAAGCGAGAGATCTGGGTTCGATTCCAGGCAGGTCAGGGTAAAACCTTGGGCAAGTTTCCTTACTCTACACACACGCGCCTAATAATAATCTGTCCAAAAAAAACCACAATAATAAAAATTGGTCATTTCAATGCACGACTGTTTGAGGGACGCTGCTGTGCGCAATTGGCTGCTGCGATTCGCCCACGAATATACAGTCAATTCACTTTACAGTATATTCTGTGAAGCGCTTTGAGACATCGATAAGATGTGAAAAGCTGCAATATCAAATGCAAGGATTATTATTGTTATTGTATATAATAACTGTTTCTAAGATCAAAACTTAGGGTTTTTGTTTGTTGTATTTTTATGGTTTGTGCCATTAAATGAAATCTGCTCACTGCTTATTGATTGTGTCGGGAACATGAGTGGGTGGAAAGTGTCTTTAACTAGTATTTGGTTTCTTTCCAATATCGCATTATGGCGAGTGCCTTCACCTCGGTTCGCACCTCCAGACTTGTGTTCTTGTAATCATGCCTGTCGTTTGCAATTTGCACTGAAGAGAGAGAGAAAAAAAATCAATTGCTTTTTTTTTTTGCTTTTTTAAAAAATATATATATATAGTGTTAACTACAGATTTGCATAATGTGAAAAATGTCCCGTTAGGATTTTTGCCAGTTTTGAAATGCTGTACAACGCACCCATTTGTGCCTTTGTGTTGCGTAATATTTACTCCCAGTTTATCATCTCTTGTGTTTCCTGGACCTACTTAGAAAATAAATCTGGTGAGTTTTCATATTTTTCTGCCTCCAGGCGTTTAAAAGTGATCCAGTAATTTCTGTTTGCAGTAACCCTATCTCTTACCTGTGCGCGCACTTTTGTTTCGAAGGGTGTGAGTCGCACCTGTTATTGCCGAATGAAACCCGCCGGGTAACATAAAATATTCTGAACATTTTTCGCCTCTTTCCCACTCCTAAAAAGTCATTCTTTTTATCTGTGATGCCAGCTGGTTCATTGCAGGATGCTTTCCACCCACCACTTTCCCAAAGAAGGATCGTGAGCAAATTTTAAAGAGTTTCTGTTGCTCTCAGATTTTAAAACAGTGGTGTTAGGCAAGCGACCGGGAGTACTTTTCCTGACTGCTTTTCACTGACAGTCGCGCGCGTGGAGAAGATCGAGACACAAAATCCATTCATTTGTGAGGTTTGCTGACACTGAATTTGATTTGGAAATCGGAGCCTCCCTTATAGCTAATATTGTTGCGTGCTTTCTTGTGGTGAGAAGTTTTTGTATATCCGTTTGTTTGGAGCATAATGAACATGGGTTCATAGTTTGTAACCGTCTCTGGAGCTGTGCCTTAAGACCTAAGATCGGGACCGAACCGGAGAGTCAATGATTGACAAACGTAGAAGTAAAATTACATGGTGTAACTAAGGATGTACTGTAGTTGCCTTCTTTTTCCACATATAGCCTTTTTTTTAATATAGGAAAGTTGTTTGTGCATGAACATACCCCCAGCAGGTAGCATTGCATAGAGCTGAGTTTATTAGCAGGCTGTTGCACACAAGGAATTTACTCTCCTTGGTTCCCTTTTAAATCTCTTTGTATTGGAAGATAATGAAAGAAGAAATAAGGGAGGTTGTCCTCAATCATTCCCTCCCCCCCCCCCGCACCCCGCCATCCCAAGAGTAGAAATTACCCGATAATGCTGCTTTTTAACGAGGCTTAATAATCCTTTAACTTCCTCATCGTGTTTCTAGTTTATGTAAAACTGCTTGTTTGCTTTCATTCGGCCTTTGGTGATTCCCGTTCCGCGCGTTTGATTTTCTGCTTTTCCATCAAGGGTCCTATCCTGACATCAGTTGAGCTGCTGTTACTACTAACGAACTCTACTCCTTAGTCAACGTTGTCCAAAAATCAGTGGGACGCCCAGCTCGCTAACGGTCGGTTTGTAATAATAATAATTAATAATAATCCTTGCATTTGATATAGAGCTTTTCACGTCTTCTAGACCGTGTCTCAAAGTGCTTCACAGAATATACCATAAAGTGAATTGACTGTGTATTTGTGGGCGAGACACGGCAGCCAGTTGTGCGCAGCAGCGTTCCCACAAACAGTCGTGGATTGAAAATGAACAATATTATAGGCTTTTTTGGAGGGGACGGATTATTATTAGGCGCGTGCGTGTGTGTGTCTGTGGGCGCGCACGCGCAATAAGGAAACTTGCCCACGGTTTTGCCCTGACCTACCTGGATTGGAAACATAGGTCTCACACTCGGAAGGCGAGTGCTCTAACCACTGAGCTACGGGACCCCCCCTGTGTTTCTGGAACCGAGGTTTCGATGCAGTTGGGATTGATGGAATGAAATTCTTCTGCGCTGGTTATAAGGGTCTTGTGTGACACGAGCACGAGGCCGAGGCATAGTATTGCACTTGCCTAATTCAGCATGGATTATTCTTAATGAGAGGGAGATCAGCGGGATTGGTTTTGTATATAATGGAAAAGATTAGAACTGTAGTGCTTTTTTGATGTGGGAGTTACTGGATTTTGTCAGTACAGCGTCCAGCTGTATCATTCTGACATTTAAGTAATTGAAATCATTTTCCACTTCTCATAGCCATTGCATTAAGCACGCAATTCTTATTTTTTTTTCTTGGAAGAAATACTCCTTGGAATATATATATGTACTTATAAGATATCGAGAATAGAGCTGTTTATGGAGGGAGGGATTGAGGAACACTGTCATGGACGAGGTGGGCAAAGTGGCCCGATAAAGTTCCATACAAAGTGCAAACAATGCGTGCAAATGAAATAAACCGACTATAAAGGGGAGAGGGATGAGGACCTATTGTTTGCGTTAAAAACAAAATTGCCACCGTTGCTACCTCGTATTGGACAATCTCGTAATGGCATAACAGCGGGCTATTGCTACAGGGCACAGAAGTAAGTGCGTTCAGCCAACATATCCAGGAAGACAATAACTAACATCTGAAAGAGATTGCACACACGTGTGCTTGCGTCCTCCGAAATACAGTTAATAAAATTGATCCACAGCGAACAGGTAACTAAGGAGATGTAGACGACCATAATATTTTAAGAAAGAAAAAATCGCCATCTATAAAAGCATACTTTGATTTGATGACCCATCTGTAAAGTAATCAGAGTCTATTTCAGCACAGCATCTATGAGCCCTTCTTCCAAGAGACGAACTGAGCTCATTAGTAATTCCACTACCAGTAAACTCGGCAACACAAACACATTGAAACCAGATGTCAGAAATATGCATCCGTACTTCAGCCCTTCATCACTTGGGAATGTTACATGTGTAGTGGGAGACTTTCAGATGACAATCTGACCAAAGTTTTACTGAAATCTGGCTAAGGAAGAAGTCAGACATTTTGACAAGGGACCTCCTGAAAATGCTTAGTACTGAAGCCCGGAATTCCAAACAAATGGGAGGTTTATCAAAAAAGAATTATTAGTCAACTGATGACCCGTTTTGAGTTTATTCAGTGAGATGGATCTGTACAGATCAGCAAATGCCCCCCAGTTTGGGAAGCAGGGTCTGTGCTGAATTAGAGCCACATTAAGAGAAGGCTGCTGCAATTTTGTGAGTGTTTCACCTTTTCACGGCTGGTTGAATAATTCATGGTTGATTCAAGCGATCTCCTGAACGCGACTCTGCCCTGAAGGGCGGAATATGAATACAAGTTGTTGACGTCGGGACAATGTGTTTGTCTATATAACCAGTTTTAAAACACAACTCATTTCAACACCATTGCCTTTTACGCAGCACTGCAATATTTTTACCTACTGTGTTGGGTGATCTTGGAGGCAATCAGGTTGTTTTTAGCCATTTACTCAAAGCGTTTAATTTTTCTGTTGTATAATCACTCAAAATTACAGTATAATATCCGTGCCTGTGTGCCAACCGCTGAGTAACGTTTTCCTGTGTGTTTCCTGCTAGTTTCTCAAATCGGTTTGTGCCTGTATGTGCTGAGATTGTGGTTATAGAAGTTTCTTCTTGAATCCTACCTCTGTAGCCAGTTGAATAATCTTTTATTCGCTGTGAAAAGCGCTAAATCTAATATTATTATTATTAACACCCAATTTTTTTTAAAAAAAGCAAACTTAAATGGGTAGAAACTGAACAAAAGCTGACTTAATTATCTACCAGTATCTTGTTTTGTGTTTTAACAACAACTTGCACTTACAAAGAAGGCGCCCTCCACTCTGGGCAGTGTCTCAGAGCGCTTTAACCTGAAAAAAACCCCTAAAAATATTGAGCTTCGGCTCTTACTCAAACAAATATAAAACACTTTTCAAATTAATATGTGTATTAGCTACAGCCGGATTTGGTTTCTTACTGAACCTGGCACTTAGTTTTTTTTCCTGATGGATTAAGAACTATTTCCAGTACCTAAATATAAAATGCTGGAAAATTTTAATAAACCTCCCATCTTTACTTCAATTTAATAGCAAGCAATACTGTTTATTGGCTGCAAGAAATTATTAGAATGTATGAATTGAGCATAATTTGGAGAATTAATCCAGGCTAGTTGTACATGCCAAAATGAAAGGACTATTTTCCATGATTTTCTCTCTTCTCCCCCCCCACCCCCCACTCCCACCCCACTCCCATTACATTTAAATGAATCTGAAAGCAATGTGGTATGTAGAATCCTTCCTGGAATGTGTAATGATTACAATGCTTGCTTGTAAACTGCTCTGGGCAATATTGATCAATTATACTCATAATGGTTACCTTCGCTTTAACCAGTCATTCTACAAACTCAATATTAAGTACAATCTCGATGTAAGATTTAATGGTAGGACTCAGTTCCTGTGTCACCGTTCTTTCAAACTTTTCAACAAAGCCTTTGAAGAATGTGCAGAACTGGATGTTGGTTTGCTGCTCTGATTAATTTTAAGAGTTTGTTTTTAATGCTACTGTACTTTTAGTGTGTTTTCCTAGAGAGTTTATTCTAACTTTTTAAAAAAAAATTCAACTATTAAGTCCAAATGTAAGTTTCAAAATGCTAAACCGTTTATGTGTAGTTTAAATCCTAATCACTGGAGGACTGTAAAAATGCACCTTTTAAAAATCCAGGTCTGAGGATGACACCAAAGTCTAAACAATAAATATTCTCTGCTCATTATAGTAGCTTTCAGTTCGGAAGGGTGTCTCCAAATATTTTGCAGGGTGTAATGTTCAGTGTAGTGACATACAGGAAAGGTTCAAATGATACAGAGGTTTTCTTCTAGCTTTGGTCTAGTCTATGTTATTTTGGTTTTCTCTGATACAGAGTGTATATTTACTTGTCTTGATTCTTTGTGTGGTGTGGGTTCTAAAGGGTATATTTAGTAGAAAGAGGTTACATTTAGTCTTGACACATTTTAGTTTGAAGGATTTCTGTGTGAGAATCCTGTACACGTCACTTTGAATCAACCAGTAGCAACTTATCTTTTTTTCCCTCGAAATGCGTGTGTTTTTAAAACATTAAATGTTTATTTTCAACGTACTTTTTTACATGGTGGAAGGAAAATTTGGATCAAACTGTTAGTCAGTATATTATAAAAAGAAGATTTGTTGTACCTTTGTTTAAAAAAAACAGTATAAACTTAATTTAAAATTATTCTAATACTTTGCAAAAGCCCATGAGGCCAATCTTAGTCTATGAGCTGAATTGCTGAGCTGCAGATGTTTTATCTATGGGAGCGTGAGAGCCAAGCCTCGTATAATCTTTATACGCCATGCACACATGGTGATTTTCAAGAATACTGCTTAAAACGCTCCCTTGTTAAATAAAATCACAGTATTCAATATATATATATATATTCAAAAATAAATCACAGCGTTCAAATAAACTGGGTGAAAGTTGTTGAATTATGGGTATCTTTGAACGTCTCTCCGTCGTGCGTTAGGGCAATGGCAAAGTGTGGCTCGTATCAGCTGGGAAAGCTGGCCATTAACTTTATCGATACTTACAAATCCCTCCAGTCCTCTGCACCCCCCACCCACACCCCTCCCAACCCCTCTCTGACCTCTCTCCTCACAACAGCACCGGTTGCCTTCGCTATACTGGGTCTGGCCTCCTTCTTGTCCCCCCCCCCCCCAATCCTCCGCTCCACCATCGGTGGCCGTGCCTTCAGCCGCTACGCCCCATGGCTCTGGAACTCCCTTCCTCACTCCCTTCGCATCGCCAGCTCTCTCTCCCTACTTTCAGGTCTCAACTAAAGACCTTTCTTTTCAACCGCACTTTCGGTCACTCTTTCCCCCCCCCCCCCCCCCCCCTCCTGGCTTGGCCTCAGGATCTGTTATTGGGAAGTGCTCTGAGATGCCGCTTGGCGTGCGGTGAGGGCGCTATATAAATCCATGTTGTTGAATTATTTAAACAGTTTGGGAGCCAGTGTTTATACTGTATTGGCTCCTCTGGAACTCTATCCTGCATTAAGAGTACGCCACAAATGTTGGTTATATAACTGGTTTGAAAAAAAAACTTTGACTTCTGCCTTCAAACTTATTGTGTGGGTGAGCTTTAAACAGCTGTGTGAATGAGTATGTCATCCTTGAAAGCATAAATGTCAATGATGAATTTCATTCATTTGACACTCTTATTGATCAGCGTATTTATTGTAAGCGATTAAAAAAAAAAAAATTTAAAAGGAGAACTTTCGCCCAGTGATTGTGGGTTTTACTGGGAACTACAATTTTCGCCGTAAGGTCATTGACAATCGTCAGTTGTGATGTTGTGTATGGATGGTTGCTGTAGTTTTGGTGTAACTGCAGTTAGGTTACAGTTAGTGGTGAGACAGGACAGACATAGAGTAGTCTACGCTGGCACAGGTCCAGAACACTGGCCTGGGAAAGTGGAGCGTTTGCGAAAAATTCTGCTGCTATGTTACATTGGCCCGTTGCACCAGTAACAATAGACCAGTAAGTCGACTGTTCCCAGTCATTTCCCCTGCTGTGTGTACGCTTGCTTCCCCGTTTAACATCAGTACGTTCGGTGAAGCGCTTTTGAGACGTCTAGAAAACGTGAAAAGCGCGCTACATCAAATGCAAGGATTATTATTACTACTGCTGTATTATTATTATTATTATTCATAATATTTATGAAGCCACGACAAACATTTGCTTTTCACTCTCTGGCTGGACATAAATAAAAAGTAATTTTCGTGTTTCACATAACATGATCCGAAGTTTATAAATACTCTACGTCTCGAAACTGTTGTCTCATATTATGTTTCAATGAATGAATGAACAGTGAGTGTAACTTTAACCACTCTCAAGCTTTATTTTTAAGTCTCTGCTTCCCCATATCGGGCTATTTCGTGTCAAGCTTTGTATCACGTGATGAAATAGTCACGCTGACATGTATCTGGGTTCACTCTATGGATTTCAGTACTCGACATATAACCCGTGGTGACGAAATGATAACGTAGTAATAATCCTTGCATTTGATTTAGCGCTTTTCACATTTTATCGACGTCTCAAAGCGCTTCACAGAATATACTGCAAAGTGAATCGACTGCATATTTGTGGGCGAAAAGCGGCAGACAATTGCGCACAGTAGCGTGCCCCGCACACAAACAGTCATGGATTGACCCAATTTTTTATTATTGTGTGTTTTTTTTAAGAGGGTTTATTATTAGGCACGCGTGTGTGGAGTAAGGAAACTTGCCCAAGGTTTCGCCCTGACCTGTCTGGATTCTAGCAGATGTCTCACGCTTGTAAGGCGAGCGCTGAAGCTACGGGACTCCACGGTCTGTGTTGAAAAGCAATCTGCCTTTAAAATACGGCTTTGAAAGGTCACATTCGTTTAAATGCCCACCTAGGCTGAGCTAGTATCCGTGCTGTTAGTAATAACCCTTATTTATACATAAGAAAGCTGTTGAATGTACTTGCTCCAACAGTATTGAGAACGCCAGTGTATAAAACATGTCGAGACTTCTTAGAAGATGATCTTAAATGTGTATTTTTTTTAACGAGGCTTTATAACTTTAAATTTATCTCCAAGCTTACTTTTGTTTGGAGGTAGTTGGCAGCAGCAATCATATCCCCATCGAGGCTAGGATTAAAGTCAAAGTAGTTTAGCCTATGGCAGATTTATAATTTGTTGCTTGGACCCGACCAAACTAGATTTTACATACTTGAATCATTTACTTATTTATTGCGCTCACGTCTAAACGTTTTTTTAATGTAAAAAAGACCGCCAGCCTCTCCTTTTTGTTGTTAAATCCAAAGATATCATTCATCCGATTGAAATAGAAGATTTATTTTTTGCAGAAATAAGAATTGTACTGCAGCAAGTTGGCAATAGAATTGATACTCGCAGGGCAGTTTCGGGTCGTCGCAGATTAGCTCGGCCACTGTGTGCTGTGGTTTAGGAAGAGGTGACTTGGCAGAATTCAGGTGCTTTGCTGGAGAGGCAAATGGGCTCAGCCTATCCTCTTATGCAGCTGGGTCAAGAAACACCATTGGTGACATTAAGCTACCAAAAGTAGTTAGTTCGTTTCAACCCGCGCTGGTGAGAGACGTGAACAGCGAACGTCGCGACGTTAAATGAATATACTTTCTTCCATGTACGGTACCAGCAAAGTAATAACGAAGCAAAGTTGACCTCAGCAACGTTAAGCATGGTCTACCTGTATTAAAATTCTGGCAACTTTATTCCAAATTCGGTGATGGGGGTGGTGGTGGGGTGGGGTGGGGGGTCAGCCGATATCCACTCTCAGGGGTAACCCAACTAAACTACTGAGACTTCCACACGTGATGGGAAATTTCCAGCAGTGTGGAATGATGTGCCCCAATTGGGGAGGAGGAATGCACTCTCTCTTCTCAGACACACACGCACACACGCACACACACACACGCACACACACACATACACGCACACACACACACACGCACACACACACACACGCGCGCAGTGCTCCCCTAATCCCCGATCCCGGAAAGTATTGGGCGCAGGTTAGCGAGAGCTAAAGGCTTGAGGAGCCTACAGTGTGTGTTGCACACTGCTGAAATTTAGCCAGTTGAAACTTGCCATAGGCTAACCCTTAACGGGCATGTTTGCAGCCTGCTTATCCAAGTCGCGCCGATCTACATGTTGGAACTCTGGTTTAATAGTCAGTCAGCCAATCAAAAGAAAATAAAACTTGTCCCTGACCACGTGATCGTTGGTAACTTTTTTTTAAACACAACCTAAATATGTTTGATTTATCGCTGGAATGAAATGAACCCTGAAAATCTTTCTTCCTGCAAAACCAAGTCCATTTGTCTACCTCTACTGATAGATCGACCTCCCCCATTTATTGTTTTAACACAAATGAATTGTGGAACGGCAGTTACGTATTCCAGGGACTTGCAGTAAACAGAAACGCTTCTGGCAGTAAGAGGCTGTATAGTGCGCGAGCGCGGAAAGCCAACCTCACCCTGCGTCATTGGAATCCCAGCAACTTCTAGAACCTCTGGTGGGTGGGGGTAAGAGCCCTTGCCACTGATTATCTGGCCTCACTTGCACATGTGAGCGAGCGTAGTTTGGTCATGTCAGCAGCGAGTTCGTCAATGATTTGGCAAAGGCAAACTTGCTGACTCGAAAAACAGATTTTTTTTTAACATGTCCCATTAACTGCAGAGCGTGTTATTTTTTTTTGTGTGGACGCATTTACTGTACACCTTGGTTAGGCTGGTGTCTGATCGTGATCTTTGGATTGGCTTTGTAAAAACACACTTATTTTCCTGATTTTTGTTTTTTTTTAGATCGCGCTTTATGAATAGTGGACGAATCTATTTTTATTTCAAACGAGAGGACTCTTTTTTTTTAACATGCGACGTTTCCCGACTCCTCTGCTACCTCGCCCCTCAGGCGGCTGAAATTCTCATTGATACCTTCATCACATCCAGGCTTGTCTATACCGACCCCAGTGCTTATCGGCCTCCCCAACTCCTCTCTCCATTGGCTGCAGATCATCCGGGACAGTTGCAGCCCGTGTCCTCTCCCCCCCACCAAACTTTGCGACCCTATCACCCCCCATTCGTGTCCGACTCCACTAACTTTCCATTACTCAAGAGGATTCAATTCAAGATCCTGGTCCTCAGCTTTAAAGCCCTCCACAGCTTTGCCCCACCCGACCACTGTGACCTCCTAACCTCTTACCAACTTGTCCGCTCCCTCAGCTCAGCGGCCTCTGGCCTTCTCCCTGACCCCGACCCACCTACCAGCGGACAAGCCTTCAGCCACTCTGCCCCTTAACTCTGGAATTCCATCCCACAGTCCCTCCGCCTCACCCCCTCCCTGGCCTCCTTCAAGTCCCATCTCAAGACCCTCCTCTTCAAAGGTGCCAAAGGTCACGCCATTGCCCCCTCCCTTCCCGTGGCTGACCCCCAACTGATTTTCCAGCGCCTTGGGATGGCCTCCCGACATGAAAGCCGTTCTGTAATTGTAAAATTTTGTTGTTGTGTTGTGGTTTTTAACCAGACCGTTCATTGACTCATTTGGTAAAGGTATTGATGCCAAGTATAAAATAACCATACAAGCGCCAGAGGTCTAAGTTTGACCTGCAGTCTGTACTGAGTTAGCTGAGCAGGATAGGGCTAGGTTTTAAAAGTACTCTTTTTCACCGTCAGGTCAAGTGAACCAGCTTCCGAGTTTAGCCTTTCAAACTCTCAAAAGGTTAGTGGGAGAGAGTGCCAGAGGAAATCTGGCTTCTTATCCAATTTCCCTTCTCTTTCTAAAGGAGGGAAGAAGGTGGCTTCTATTGTCTCTTATGCAAATAGACATAACCGAGAACTGGCTGGTGTGAGGATTGTGAAGTCTAAACCTCTGGTAACACCTCCCCAGCCCCCTCCCCCCCCACCCAGGAACTGTGTTGGGGGAATTTTATTTTTGTCTTCATCTGGAGAAAAAGGATGTTAACGCTGAGTGGATAAACATTCTTTTGCGCATTCCTTTACCGAATGCAGGTAGGATTCAGCAGTCTTATTAATGTGTAAAGAGAATTTAAACTTTTTGCAAAGAAAAGGTTTCCGCACTGACTGCCGAAGAATACTGGCAGTGTCTAATTACAATTGGTTTGCATACAAAAGAAACAAAATACTCGCACTCAAAAGTTATCAGGATGTTTGAGTGACATCACAAGGATTGTAGCCTCATTAATTCAAGGTCACTGCACCCTGGTAAATCACGTGAAGCACTTTTGAGACGTTTTGACGACTTGAGCCATATCAAACGCAAGGTTTACCAAACAACAATAATAATAATCCTTGCATTTGATATAGCGCTTTTCATGTCTTCTAGACGTCTCTAAAGCGCTTCACAGAATATACTGTAAAGTGAATTAATTGTATATTTATGGGCGTAACACGACAGCCAATTGTGTCCCACAAACAGTCGTGGATTGAAATTACCATTTTATTGTGAATTTTTTGGGGACGGATTATTATTAGGCACGTGTGTGTGTGTGTGGAGTGAGGAAACTTGCCCACGGTTTCGCGCTGATCTACCTGGATTGGAACACAGGTATCACGTTTGTAAGGCAAGTGCTCTAACCACTGAGCTACAGAGGGCTCCACTTTTGTTTTGATCAGGGAACCGATGAGTCTTTGAGGATTGCTGTATAAAATGTAATTGTGTGTAGACAAATCTGAAGTCTGCGTATTGAAACGGAAAACTCTTAGTAGGCCATGTAAACAATGAGATATTTGGGCTGCGTAGGCAGTGATTTGAATCGCAGTCTTTTGTGCTAAGTCTTGTGGCACCTTGCCCAGTGCCTGGCAATAATACCGTTTATGTACAAAAAAAAATGGACATTTAAATATTATTGTCACCTGGGTTATTTTTATCTGATGGATGAGAAAAATTTGCAATAGTAAATTTAGTGTACTGTACTGTTAAAAACAAAAGTGGGTCTGCATATGTACAGAATATAGCTTTGGAAAGCGCAATCTATCTACTACATTAGTATGTGGAAGAGTGTAGTTTGGATAACAAGTAGTTGTTCCTTATATAAGGCTGCACTGTATAATTTAGTCATTATGCACAATTGTTTCTGAATTTTTTTTAAACTATGCAGAGCCAGCACCAAGATTGTTTCCAAAACCCAACTGGCAATAGCCAAATACAGCAACTTACATCTCGGGAACTGAGGTTTTGTTGAGAAGTAACTGTTTTATGCTGTATTACTCTTGTTTTACTTTACAAGAAACGTTTTTGGAGAAGTTCTGATTGGATTTTTGGTGAGGTGCTATTGTGTTATAATAATAATAATAATCCTTGAATTTGATATAGCGCTTTTCACATCTTCTAGACGTCTCAAAGCGCTTCACAGAATATATGTGGGCGAAACGCAGCAACCAATTGCGCACAGCAGCGTACCCAACAAACAGTCGTGGATTGAAATGACCTATTATTGTGTTTTTTTTGAACGGATTATTAGGCGTGTGGAAGGAAACTTGCCCAAGGTTTTGCCCTGACCTGGCGAGATTCGAACACAGGTCTCACGCTTGTAAGGCGAGCGCTCTAACCACTGAGCTACAGGACTCCCACTTATAGTACCTGCCTAGCTTCAACAGCACACCGATCTGCGGAACTCCACTCCTTGCCTTTGAATTGATAATTGGTCGTCTGTGGTATCAGGTTCTGTACAGAATAATTGCCCATTTGCCAACAAAATAGTTGATATACAGTAAAAACCCGTTTATCCGGCACCCGCAGGACCTGGCCATTGCCGGTTAAAGCGCCTGCCGGATGTTCGGGCGGCCCGCGGACGAAAACCCACAACAAAAAAATTAAAGTTCTTTTAACACGCAGAATACACACCAGACTAAGTAATAACAGATAATAACAGAATATTATATCGGTACTTATTGTTAAACCTACTCTCTCTTCTCACCTTTACTGATTGAGGTTTACAGTCCAGCGATTCTTTTTTAAATGGAGGTCGCCAAGCGGGTGACAAAAATGGCTGCACGATTTTACTAGCGGCAAACAGATAGCCCTAGACTCTACTAGCGGCAAATCGAAATACTACACCTGGGCGACAGTGTGGGTTATCTATCGGCTAGCGTTATCGGCTTGCCGCTAGTATGACTTTAAAGTTGCCCTCCGTTTTTTTCACCCGCTTGGCGTGCTCCATTTTAAAAAGAATCGCTGGACTGTAAAGCTCAACCGCAGCATCATGGCTTCAAGCGCAGCATCTACTAGTAAAGGTGAGAAGCGCAAGAGAGTAGTTTTAACAATAAGTACCAATACAGTATTCTGTTATTATTTATGTATTTACAAATGCTCCACTTCTATTGTTCCGGATAAGGTCCGGTTTATCGAATGGGGACTTTTTTTTTGGCGTGCCGGTTATAAGGAAGTGCCGGTGCATCGAGTCGCGGATAAACGGGCTTATACTTTATAAAGTGTTTCTTGACATTTTGGTGAATAAAGAAAGCAGAACTATTTATGTACAAATTGCTTGTGGCTCCTGGAGCAAGAATAGTCGATACAAATCGATCTTTATTTCTCTTTTCCAGTCTTTATAGCCGTTGCCCCGGCATCTGCATCTGAATGACTATTGTGTTTCCTACATTTGCTTTCCAGTTTGAGCTATGGTTCATCACATCCAGATACTGAACTTCTGCATCGACAGGCATATGCAGCCTCTCACCAACTGCCCGGCTATGCCACAACACATCATCCCACAGGTACAGAAAATTACCACAGCTTTTGGTCATTCCTTCCCAATTGAGGAATACACATTTTTAAAAGCATTTGATGTATTCAAAGCCTATTATCTCCTCCTTTTGACCATGCCTTCGGCTACCCTAATTGAGTCACTGGATCTCGCTAAGCCATTACTCCTAAGCCCCCCTTTAAACAGTAATTGCAATCATAATTATTTTAGCATTCTTTCCACTCTTGTTTTGTATTCTCTCCGCAGACGGGGGCTGTGTTTTCTAGTGCATGTGTCTCCATGGCTCAGTCAGTCATATGATCAAAGAAAATGAACGTAGGGAGGAAAAAAAAGGAAGGAAGCGATAAAAAAAATCTAATCAAATGGAAACCAGGAGCAAGAAAGGCAGCAAGCAAGCAATAAAAGGACAAAAGGATTAAAGGAACACATAAAGTTAGGACAGATTTTAAGCAATTGACTGCACAAAAATAAATTCAGAGGAAAAGATGAGGGTTAACGAGAAAGGCGGAAGGGAAAAAAAAACATATAGCTGTTTATAATCTCTGTGTAACGTTGCAAAATATAAAACTAATTCTTGCTTTCTTTGCAAGTCTGGTTTCAATAAAGTGTATTGTGTGTGTGTATCGAGGCTTTTTCCTTTTATTGTATCTTTTGAAACGCAACCTTGAACTCGCTCGCAACGGTTAAGCAATGAGCCGCCTGTAAAATGAGCAGATATGAACCCCGCGCAAGTCGGATTGTGCGCTGGATGTTTGTAATTTATTCCAGATGTGGTGATGTCACCACCAGAAAAATATTCAGCATATTTTGCTGGAGAGATGACCTTCTAATGGAGAACAGATGAGAGAGGCAGCCTAGGGTGAGCTGAAGGGAGAGGGAGAGGGGGGTGGGGTGTGAGAGTAGGTCCATTTTGGACACATCAGCTAAAATTGCTCTGTAACCCTGTGCGTCCGCACTGTTCACATTTAAAGTCCGTGTGTCAATTAAATTTTTTTTAAATACTTGTTCAATGTGCGGCGCGAGTAGATTTGTGAGGTGAGGGGATGATGCAAACCCCTCCCGGTCGTAATTTGACCATTAATTACTCGGCCAGCCCACTCCGGGCATTTCATTTCGCTTTGCCGGTAAAACAGCCTCGCATTTGATTTAATCAGAGGGGGGGGGGAAACTGATTAGCTGCAGGAACCGAGTTAGTACAGAGTTAGTCGAGCGTTCATTTGAAAATAAACTTAATAAACTCCTAGGAAGTGATGAGCTGCCTGCATTAATTTCCTCCCTCCCTCCCTCCCTCCCTCCCTCCCTCCCTCCCTCCCTCCCTCCCTCCCTCCCTCCCTCCCTCCCTCCCTCCCTCCCTCCCTCCCCCTCCCCTCCCTCCCTCCGTTACAGGGCTGTCTGGGTTGTTTGACGCAACGATGCAACACACTGGCAGTGGTACACCTGAAACCTCCGTTATGAACTTCCTGTCAGCGATCGAATCTCGCGCCCCTCCGGCTGGACCTACAGCGGCCACCCTGCTTCCCCAGTTCAGACCTCCATCATGGCAGACAGGTAAGATCTTCTCAGGTACGCTCGCTCTCTCTCTCTCTCTCTCGCTCGCCTCCCCCCTTCCCTCTCCTCCTGGCCCAGGGTCAGTCTCCGCCACTGTAATGCGTAAACTCTAGGGTCGCGTCCCAAAAATCCGAACAGCTCGTTAAGCGTCTTCAGTGTAAACAACAACAAAATGACATTGACAGAGGGCCCTTCGCGTCGGGAGGACGTCCCGAGGCGCTGTAAACTAACGTGTGTGAAGTTTGCTATATTGTCGGGGGCCTGAGAGTGGATTAATGTAAGCTAAAAAAAAACGCGTGGTGTCTACAGAGAAAATAGGTGTTTGGAGGAAGAAATAGGAGCAGTTGTTTTTTCCTTTGTACGGTAATTAATTAATTTGCCAGTGTGGCTGAAAACCAAAGGTTGCGTTACGCCCCCCCCCCCCCCCCCCCACCCTCCCCTCATGCTTTTGTGTTTACGATCGTCTAGGCATGCACTCTTCAACCTCGGCCGAGCTGTTTGTCACCGGAGCGCTGCAGGCTTCCGGAACATTCCCACCGTCGGCCCTCTCGGCCTATCAGCACCCCTCCTCCTTCAGCGGCCGCGGTTTCAGCGCCACCCCGTCTTTGACGCTTCAGGACGCGGCTTTCAGCCCCACGACAAACGGACTCCTTTCCCCGCATGACCCTTTGCTTCAGATCAAATCTTCTCAAGCAGCTGTTCCCTCTCCGTTGACTTTCGACAGGATTGGTAGTACTGTTTTAAGTACAAGCATACCGCAGTCTTCGACGTACCGTTCCGCGCAAGAATCTGCCCCCCATCACCTCCAACCTCAGTTTAGTTTGTTGCCGTCGGCGCTCGGGCCAGCTCAGCAAGCCTCTCAGCCGTACGGCTCCTCAGTGTTTTCTAGTTCCACCGCTTCCATCGAAAGGGCACTTCAACGAGAATGTAGCGTTATAAAGCATCACCAGCGGCCTTCCAGCTCACACTCGGTGCAGGCTCAGCTGCCGAGTTCTCACCACGCTCTGCAAGGCTTCCTCACCGGTGGGAACGGAGTTAGTTTTCAGGAAACGTCCAGACACGCCGGCTTGGCCGGCAGCCCTCTCGGAGATCAGTCTCAGGTGAGCAACGGAGGACCACAGCAGAAGAACCCGGCGGTGGCCATTGAGGCACCTCAGGGCTACTCGTCCGCGATTCCGTCTCCCGATTATGCGTCGAAAGCCAAGAACTGCACCTCCTCCTCCTCCACCTCCTCCTCCTCCTCCTCCTCCTCCTCCTCCTCCTCCTCCTCGAGACCGGATCCACGGTCCTCAAAGACTACCAAATCCCAAAGCGAAACGTCGACCGTGCAAACGCAGAGTTACTCCACCCCTACGCAAAAGCAAAGCTCGGTCATATCAAGCCAGTCGCCGGTGTATTCTTCAGGGCAAAGCTCGAATCTAATCATGTCGAGTAGCCAGTCCCACAATTACGTGTCAACAGAGTCTCAAAATATGTCGGCAGCCAGTCACCCGGAAGTATTTTCACCCGGTCACCCAGAGAAACTGGCCTTGAGCAAATCCCCAGCGTCTTATTCGGGTCAGTCACAAAACCTCACCTCGGTCAGTCAAACGCTCAGTTATTCGTCTGGTCAGACACAGGTGTTGCCTTCGGTCAGTCACTCCGATTACCCCGGGGGGGGTGCGCCGCAGAATCTGCCTTCCATCAGCCAGGCGCAAAGCTACCCAGGCCACGCTCAGGGTTTACCCGCCGTGAGCCAGTCGCACAAGAACTACTCCGCACAGTCGCAAGGGCTGACCACCGTCAGTCTGTCGCAAAGCTTCGCCTCCGGGCAATCGCTCACCTTGACGTCGCACGCCCAATCGTTGCCGTATCCCCCGTCGTCCCGGGGGCAGAATCTCTCCGTGTCGAGTCCTCCGCAGAACTTTATCTCTATGCATTCTTCGCCGACCTGTCAGTCACCAAGTGTACCTTCGCCTCAGCCTCAGGCCTTCTTGTCGGGGGTCCACTCGATGACCTTCGCGCCGCCTCACCCGCAGAGCATGGCGAGCGCTCAGCCGCCCACCGACCTGAAACAGTCCTACGTCAAGAGGAAGTCTTCCGAGTCGGATCTGTTCGCTCCGTCGAAGGAAGACGACTTCCCCATTCAAGACCTGTTGCAGCAGCGATCCTCTCTCGACTCGCCCGCGGCGGCCGGTTTACCGGAGGGCGGGATCGGGGACGAGGGCCACGCGGTTTACGCCGTTTCCAAAGCGGACGAGCGATACCTCTCGCAGAGCGTCATCAGGAGCAACTCTCGCCTGGACGACCAGGTGGCGCTCCAGCAGGGCCCGAAGGCCGACGAGGAGAGGAAACACGACCACGCCAAGCAGTACGATGTGGCCAGGACGATCGAGGCCATGGTCGGCTCCGTGCACCAGCACAATCAGGTTGGGAACGCCAACCACCTGAACGCCCACGACTTGAAAACGCGAGCGCACCCGGGGCAGCCGTCGCACATAATTGCGGGCGCGGAGGAGTCGAAGCCGCTCGTCGCTCTGTTACACAAGCCGCAAGAGTCCTCCGGACCCCAGGCTTGTCTGTCGCAGGTCAGCAACGCGCAACAGCAGCAACAGCAGCAGCAGCAACAGCAACCGCAGCCTCTCGCGGGGTGTCAGACTCAACAGCACCTGCTGGAGAGCGGCCGGGAAATGCCGCTGGCTTTAATACAGCAGTCGGTGGCGCAGCGGCCCCAGTTACTGCAGCCGAGGCTGGGTCAGCCGCAGCCAGCGCCCGCGCAGTCTCCGCAGATGCAGAGCCAGGCCCAGGCCTCGCCGCACCCGTCTCAGTTCCTGCAGCTGGAGAGGCACATGGCCCAGGCCAGCGCGGTTCATACGCAGCAGCAACAACAACAACAACAACAACAACAGCAACATCAGCAACAACATCAGCAACAACAACATCAGCAACAACAGCAGCAGCTGCTCCAGCAGAATCCCGAGGCCCTAAAGCTGGATGGGGGAGATCCCTCCAAACCTTTGCAGTTGACGTCGAAAGATCCTTTTGATCCGTCGGACCCACAGGATGCGTCAAAGTCTCAGTTTGTCAGCCTGACCGCAGTGTGTTTCCCCGAGTCCATGTTGCTGGGCGACGAGAGGAACCTGTTTCCGGGCGTGGACGACGTGTTTTCTGCCGCCGGGGATTGCGGGGTCAACCCCCAGCCCGAGTTCGGCAAACCCGCCGGCGACGTGTCGGGCATCCAGCCGGCCGACGTTGCCAAGTCCGGCTTCCAGGCCATGAGAGTGAGGCACGTTCCGGCCGCGTTTCACGGCTCGCAGCCGCCCGCGTTGACCGAGCAGCAAAGTCTCCACACTCTGACCTTGAGCAACAACAGCAATAACAATCATCGGATGAATTTGAACCTGGAAGGCGTCTCTCTGGAGGGTTCTGCTCAGCAGCCGAAATCCGCGAGCCGCGATCAGCCGCAGCAGCAGCAGCAGCAACAACAACAACAACAACAACGCCTCGGAGGATCGGACCACCACATGCAGCCGGGTCTGACCTCCGCACAAAGCCTGGGAGACCAGGGCGGGGGGGGGGGCCTCAAACGCCGGGACGTGAATCCGGAATCCGAAGAGGAGAACGATGACGTGCCCGACGACGGGGCCATCAACAACGCCAAGGATCCGGACTTCGTCCCCAGCGGCAAGAGCAACACGGACGAGAGCGCGGTGTCGGACGTCGATTACAACCAGGGAGACGAGGCCATGGCGGGCTGCGGGAACAAGAGGAAACTCAAGCGGCCGATCAAACCCAGGTCCAAACTGGACTCGCTGCCGGAGGGCTGGCCTCAGGCTCTGCCCGAGGAGGAAGGGGCCCTGGACTTGCTGCAGGACGGGAATCAGAAGAAGCGCAAAGGGAAAGTGCGGCTGAAGGACGGGGCGGAGGAGGACGGCGGAGGCCACAGGCCGGCCAAACGCAGCGCGCCGGGCAAGCGGCCGAACTCCAAAGATTCGAACTCGTCTCACGACAGCTACTACGACAGTTACCACCAGCAGGAGAGGATCAAACAGAAGATCAGGGAGGTCGAGGAGAAGCAGCCCGAGGTCAAAAGCGGCTTCATCGCCTCCTTCCTGGACTTCCTCAAATCGGGGCCCAAGCAACAGTTCCCGGCCCCTTCCGTCCGCACGGCCAACCGCAGCCGGAAGCCGTCTACCAACGCCATGTTCCCGCCGCCCGCCCAACCCCAGCAGTCGGCGTCGCCTGCCGTGGCGCCCGCGGAGGGAGCGGGGTCTGCCAGCCCCTGCAAACGGTTAGACGACGATCTGAAGAAGAACCTGGAGGCCTTACCTTCGTTTTCCTCCGACGAGGAGGATTCGGTCGGCAGGAACCACGACCTGCAGAAGAGCATTTCCTCGGCTCTCTCGGTGCTGGACGATCCCGCCGACAAACGGGAGAAACGGATTAAAACCGGTAATGCGATAGTGTTTTTGTAATTTGTAATAATAATAATAATAATAATCTTTGCATTTGATGTGTATAATATACAGCGCTTTTCACGACCACTAGACCGTGCCTCGAAGCGCTTCACAGAATACGCTATTAAAGTGAATTGACTGTATATTTGTGGGTGATTCGCGGCAGCCAAGTGCGCACAGCGGCGTCCCCACAAACAGTCGTGGATTGAAATGACCAATCCATCATTATTTTTATCAAGGGATTATTCTAACAGTTCAACTTGTTTTTAAAAAGAAAAATACGACTAGTGGAACTTAGGTGTTTTTTGCCCATAAAGTACACAGCACCGCACCTCTACTGTATATCCTGTAAAGCTCTTGAGTGTTGTCAACCGAGCGAAATGGCGCTATATTAAATGCAGATTATTAAGCAAGTATAATATTTAAATATAGTTTTATAGCAACGTGACTACTTTATGGAGGTTGAGGCAAAAGAAAAACTCTGAATTTGGCACTATTGATTAATTTGTCAAAGCTAACGGCAAACGTTAAAAAAAAAAGTGCGGTGTATTATGCGACAGATGAAAAATCAACACTCGATCAAATCTGATTTCATTTCCAACAAATATCGAAAGAATACACGCGAAGTAATGAATAATACAGGAACAGCCAATACTAAAAACATTGAGTTGTTTGTGGCACAATATCGCCTCAGAGAAGTGGGTATCTTAAGCTAACGTTACCAAAGGCTTGTACACAATGTTCGTTTCTGTCTAACAGGGAATGTGAACAAAAACCATTGTAAGTTTTACCTTTAACTACTAATTTATATCCCCAAATAACTCAAAACACGATTGCTGTCTTTCTTACTCTGAGCCTCTGTAATTGTGTTCACTCAGCTGATGTGACTACTGATCATAAACCTTGAAACACATACTAAATCCGCGTACCAATGAATGTTTGATAATACATCGTATATTTTATTGTGATCGCATCCAAATTGTGATTCAAATTTGCAATGGGAGACGAGATAAAATAGAAAAATATAATTTTTTTGTGGCTGTAATGGAAGGGGGTGGGTGGGGGGAGGTGGGAGAAGTTAATTAGACAAGCAGATTGTCAAAAGGTATGTATGTATGTGTATGCTTGTGTGCTTACAAAGTATTGGCTTTTATTTGCATTTCAGTATATCCATAATTTTTCTTTTACTAGAGTCAACTGCTGAGGGTGCCACCTCTTCCGTTTCTGTTATCCAGCAGGGACTAGCTGGGACAAATCCTTCTCCGCCTTCGAAAGAGGATGTTCAGGAACCCGCTGGGACGACCGCAGAATCCCTCGAGCAAAAGCCGCGGGACGATCTGAATCCCGCCGAGCGAGCCACGAAGCAAGAATCGGTTGCGATCGAAGGCTCGACGGACGAAGAGGATATTGAAAGTGGAGGGGAAGGCATGTACAGGGAGCGAGATGAATTTGTTGTGAAGATAGAGGACATTACGGCTCTTCAGGTAACAATAATAATGATAAAAATAATACTTGCATTTGATATAGCGCTTTTCACATCTTATCGATGCCTCAAAAGCTCTTCACAGAATATACTGTAAAGTGAATTGACTGTATATTTGTGGGCAGAACGCGACAGCCAGTTGCACACAGCAGCGTCCCCACAAACAGTCATGGATTTGAAATGACCAATTTTATCGTTGTGGTTTTTTTGGGACGGATTATTATTAGGCGTGTATGGGAAGTAGGGAAACTTGCCCAAGGTTTCAAAAACAGGTCTCACGCTTATAAGGCGAGTGCTCTAACCACTGATTTCCTTCAGGACAATTTTATCCTAGTGGTGACTCACACCAATCTCTCACGATTATTAGTCAATCTTGATAAAATATGGGTACTGGTTTGAGAGACTAGCAGCGAGAAATGCATTTTACATTTTTACTCAAACAAGCATGCCAGTGCATGCCTTTTAATCCCTGCGGTTACATTCAGGAGTTATTTTGAGGTATGTATACTCTGGAAATGTCTTTAGGTAGAGTTTTAAATATATAAATTCTGCAATGTTGTTCAATGATTGACAACATATATATAAATACAAAACAAATTGAAGCTACACTGACTGCAATAGAGACAAGCAGCGTCCAAACTCCAGATCACTTCTCTTTTCTGTCCTCCCCAAAAGCAAAGTGCGCTGTGCGCACTGATCTGAATTTTGTCTGATAGCCCAACTGACAGCTGAACACAATTATGAGAGAAAGTAAAGGTGTAGTTCAGATATAAAAGTTATACCTCTGCCCCTCTCTGTTTGTGGTGAATCCAGGATTCCACCACTAAAGGCATCAGATGATTTGTTATGACAGCAGTTTGGTTTTTTTTACACACAAACGTATTGTAATTAATTATTGTACTTTACATCAAATTAGCCAAACTCAGTAAAATACATCATGCTATTCAGTTTAAAGGCTTTGAAGTGTTTAGAGCTGGCCGCTGCGTCGAAAGTGTACTTACTGATTTACATGTAGTCGGAAAACTGAACAGCATGAAAACGATTTTATTATAAATGTATTGTATAATTCAGTCTGCAGCTCCCTTCAGTATTAATAATTAAATGGATTGATGTATTTTCTGGAGGCAATAATAATAATCCTTGCGTTTGATATGGCACTTTTCACGCTTTGTAGACGTCTCAAAGCGCTTCACAGAATGTACTGTAAAGTGAATTGACTGTATATATTTGTGGGCGAAACGCAGCAGCCGATTGCGCACAGCAGCGTCCCCATAAACAGTCGTAGATTGAAATGAACAATTTTTTTGAGGGATTATTATTAGGGGTGTGGAATAACAAAAGCTTTACAGCTTGTTCATGTCAAGATATGTAGACTTATTTACAGAACAGAACAGTGCAAGCCATTCCATTAAAATGTTTAAAATATGCTCCACAGTTTCAGCTTCAAATCTGCTCGGTGGCGGAATGCCAGTTTACTGTTTGTTTTGAGTAACACTACTATGGATAACAGATGTTGTTGGATGTAGCTGCTGGTAAAGGAAATGGTTTGCGTTCGAATGTTTGAGAAGTACAATGTAAAAGCTCACATGCGGTTGGTTGAACAACAACAACAACCACAAAATGACGCTTGTATAATGCCTTTCACAACAGGAGAATGTCACAAGGCGCTGGACAGTCATTGTTTCAGACCCGAGCTGGGGGCGAGGAGGGTGGAGAGTGGAGGGATTTGGAGTGGACATCGGGGCTGTCAAAGAGGAGGGTGTCTTGAGGCGGGACTTGAAGTAGGCCGGGGTGTGGGGGGGGGGGTTGGGGGGGGGGCGGAGGGACTGCGGGATGGAATTCCAGAAGTTGGGGGAAGAGCGGCTGAAGGATGGCCCGCCAGTGGCTGGGAGGGTGGATCGGGGGACGTGGAGCCAGAGCCTGCGTACGATGGTAGAAGTATTGGTCAAGTCCCTAATATATGTTTAATTATTGATGCCCATGATTCGCCTGGCAAAGTTGGCAATGTGAAGTGTAACGTATAGCATCGGCGCCTTGGGGAGTACTCTCGACCTGAATGTCATTTGGTATTGTAAGTAAACCTCCAAGCTACAAGGGATTTCCCTGATACAGTAGAAGCTACGCCGACTGCAATGGAGACCAGCAAGCATCCATAAAACTCTTAACCCGATTCCCACACGTGAGGTTAGAATGAATTGAGCGAGTCTTGAACGCCTAATCAATCCACCGGTGTGTTACGTTAATACTGTTATTGCATTTCAGAAACACTAACTTGATTGCGGGGTGGTTATATTTTGCAGATGGCCCTAAAGACCGGACGCGAACCTCCGGCCATATGGAAAGTACAGAAAGCTTTGTTGCAAAAGTTTATGCCGGAAGTCAAAGATGGGCGGAGGCAATTTTCTGCCACCAACAGCGTAAGTCAAAAAAACCTTGACCTTTCCAACGTGGGAACCACGCTTGGTAAAGCAGGCTGAATGTCGGCGGTCGTGTACGTTTAGGATTGTTTTTTCCCCCCGTGTAGTATTTATAATTCAGTGCAGGGAAAGGCTGAGATGCTCGCAGCATAAAATTCCACTCTCCTGCATGTTGAGACCTGCTCTGATTTGGCTTACTGTATAAAGGCTTTCTTTCTGCTGTTTAAAAGGATTATCCTAAATATTTGCAGGCTGTTTGGTGGTATAAATTGTGTTGCTTCTTGCAGTGGCATTGTCTACAATCAAGATGATCGCATATTTGGGGGTTTACTTTTACCATCAGTTTTATTTTTTCTGAATGAAAAGCCTGTTTGAGCCTTAAGAATCAATCTGTATGCTTATCGGTGGTGTTCCATACCTTGTTGCGTGTGTGTTTTTTTATTGCTGCTTTCTCCAATGTGAGCCACTTAAAATATTATAAGGCCCACTTACTGTACAAGATGCAGTAGTGGAATGTGGAGTCCTGCAGCTCAGTGATTAGAGCACTCGTCTTACAAGCGTGAGACCTGTGTACGAATCCAGGTAAGTCAGGGCGAAACTTTGGGCAAGTTTCCTTACTCCACACACACGCGCACACACACACACACACATACACCTGATAATAATCCCTCCAAAAGAAGAACACAATAATAAAATTGGTCATTTCAATCCACGACTGTTTGTGGGGGACGCTGCTGTGCGCAATTGGCTGACATGTTTTGCCCACAAATAATAATAACCCTTGCATTATAATATACTGTCAATTCACTTTACAGTATATTCTGTGAAGCGCTTTGAGACGTCGATAAGATGCGAAAAGCCGCGATATCAAATGCAAGGATTATTATTATTGTTATTATTATTAATATTATCGGGTGTGTATCTTGTTTGGGTATAAACTCCTAGCTGTGAGAGCACAGAGTCGTTTCTCGTTTCGAAGTATGAGTCGTACGTTTAAACCGTTCATGTCCACGGTTTTTTTTCCAGCGAAAAAGCATCAAATTCACTTCATACTTAAGGCGCTTCAGAATTCTGAGTGTGTCTTTGCTCATAATTATATCCTGTGCTGTACAGTAAATTGTTTGTTGACCGGGTCAGATTTCAGGGGGGGGAAAAAAAAAGCCTTGACGAAGAAAGCCACACTAGACCAATCTGATGAAATGCCGACATTCCCTATACATGAAGAGGTTATGAGTAATAATGGCGTTCTGGAGGAAAAAAAACTTCCAAAAGAGCTTGGGTTAAAATTGCATCTTTTCTTGATTCACAGTACCTTGGATATTTTGGAGACGCAAAGAACAAATACAAGCGGGTGTATGTAAAGTATATAGAAAACGTAAACAAGAAGGATTACGTGCGAGTGTGTTCCAAAAAGCCAAGAAACAGACCTTTGCAGACTTTGAGGTATGAAAAATCATAATTTTTGTGTGTGTGTGTCCAAGAATAACAATCGATACTTTTTAATGCTGACGAGATAAACGCTAGCTCTGTGTTGATGCAGATAATCGTAAAGCCTAAGTGGGGTATTAATTAGCACTTGGTACTTCTAACACACGCACAGTGAGGCTTTTGTTCAAGTAATTGAGTATTAGCATTAACATCGTCAGACCACCTACTGGCAAAATTCAGATTTCAGTTTTGTATTCCAATAACAATACCCACTTTGTAAATAGGCAGCCAACGACGGCAGTTTAGCAAGTTCCCAAGTGCAGAAGTAATGAGGGGAACAAAAAAAACCGCAAAACTGTTAACAATACTGATTTTTCTCAATCAGTCAACGGAAGAGTCCAATAACTCAGTGGTTAGAGCCTTGCAAGCGCGAGACCTGTGTTTCGAATCCAGGCAGGTCAGGGCGAAACCTTGGGCAAGTTTCCTTATTCCACACACACACACACACCTGATAATAATCCCTTCAAAAAAAATGATAAAGTTAGTCATTTCAATTCACGACTGTTTGTGGGGTGGGGGGGGGGAACTCTGCTGTGCGCAATTGGTTGCTGCGTTTCGCCCACAAATATATACAGTCAATTCACTTTACAGTATTTTCTGTGGACTCAACTTTGTTTTAAGGAGGTAACAACAACTTTGATTTATATAGCGCCCTCCACGCCCGGACGATGTCTCAGAGCGCTTCAGGTAATGAGTTCAGCGTAAGTTAAATGAATAATGGCATTTACACTTCCAGTATTTTTTGCCTAATGTAACAGAATTATTTTCAGCCCCCCCCCCACCCCACCCCCCCAGGCCCCCCGCAAACCAGTGACATTATTATCATTCACTCATTTTCACCATTAAATTTTTTTTATTTCCAGGCACAGCCACTCGAGATCCAGCTCCGGTAACAAAGCCTCTGTTGGTAACTCGGCTTCGCATAAAGCTTCCTCAGCGAAATCCAAAGCTAAACCGGCTAAACCAGTTAAACAAGCGAAAACAAAGGCTGAACCACCACCAAAAAAGAGAAAGAAGTGGATCAAGCAGGAGCATTCATCACCCTCGGACTCCTCTCCGGAAACACAAAGTGAGGAAGATGGTGAGGGCTCCCCTCCCCTGTTCTGCTTCATATTTTGGGGGGGATTGTTCAGAGGTTTTAATCTAGTCAGCGCAATGTCTTGTCAGGATGGTTCATTTAAAATAATAATAATCCGTAAGCATTTGATGCAGCGCTGTTCACGCCTTCTAGGCTGTGTCTCAAAGCGGGATATACCGTAAAGCAAATTGACCGTGTATATGTGAACGAAACGCGGCAGCCGATTGCGCACAGCTGCGTCCCCCACAAACAGTCAGGGATTGAAAATTACCCAATTTATTATTGTGTTTTTTTTGGAGCGTTTATTATTAGTCATGTGTGTGGTGTAAGGAAACTTGCCTAAAAGGTTTCGCCCTGACCTGGAATTGAACCTCTGCTTGTAATATACACCTAATGTAGCGTTACTGAGCCTTGCGTTAGAATGGGTGAGTTTTGCTGCTTAGTTTGTTATTGGGGGTTGGTATTAGAACATGCATTTCGCGGGTTCTTGAATGATCACTGAATTTTGGACGTCTCGAATTGGACCGTTTGTCGTTAAAACACCATTGTCTTTTTTGCTCAGATACTGCGTTCGTTTCGAAAAGAAATGCCCATGGAAGGACACTCAGAAACGCTCAGCAGAAATCAGGTTTGTGAACTAGCGAATGTCATATCGCTCCAGGATTACTTAGCGTTGTAACCGTCCCATTACCTGTCGCAATCCGCCGTGGTACAGTGTATTGTACAACTGATCAGTCGGTCGAATGAAGAAGCCGCCCCATTAATTTCCGCTGCTCTGAGGTGAAACGGTGACTGGCCAGCGCCTTGGGATGTCCTCCTGACGTGAAAGGCGCTACAGAAGTGTAATTTTGTTGTTGTTGTTGTGGCTGTATTCAGACATGTGGAGCTCTTGTAGCTCAGTGGTTAGAGCACTGGCCTTACAAGCGTGAGACCTGTGTTCGAATCCAGGCAGGTCAGGGCGAAACCGTGGGCAAGTTTCCTTATTCCACACACACACACACACATGCGCTCCTAATAATAATCCCTCCAAAAAAAAACACGATAAAAAAATTGGTAATTTTCAATCCACGACTGTTTGTGGGGGACGCTGCTGTGCGCAATTGGCTGCCGCGTTTCACCCACAAATATACAATGAATTCACTTTACAGTATATTCTGAGACGTCGATAAGATGTGAAAAGCGCTATATCAAATGCAAGCATTATTATTATTGTTATTCAAATGTCTGGTTAGTTGAGCAGCAGGCTGATAGAATTGTGATTTAATACCACGCAGAACGCAGCCCAGCGACACCATATGTCGCCCGCTTCCTGAATACCAGAACGATGAAAGAGACATTCAAGAACTACTTGGAGCTGCTCGTCAGCACTGCTCTGGACCCCGACATGATCGAAGCCTCGGAAAAGAGTAATGGTCAGTGCGGAATACACAATAAACACCCCCTTGCCATTGTTTTTGTACAATTAGTGATCGCGTATTTCATCTGTATTAAAAGAGTTGTCCTCCAGGCGTGAAGGGCACTATATTGTGGAGCTCCACGACTGTTTGTGGGGACGCTGCTGTGCGCAATTGGCTGCCGCGTTTCGCTCACAAATATACAGTCAATTCACTTTACAGTATATTCCGTGAAGCGCTTTGAGACGTCGATAAGATGTAAAAAGCACTATATCAAATGCAAGGATTATTATTATTATACCAGTGTAGTTTGCTCTTGTTATCCATCCTGGTTTCTTAAATTAACTATAAAGTCGTAGGAAGCGATGAATTTGCACCGCATCGATTTAACGACAATTAAACCATTGGCAGGCAATTTTTTCTAATTTCCTCTCACCATTTGGAGGATTTTGTGAGTGAGTCAGAGCCTCTCAGGGCAGGGGTGCAGAGCACAGGTATACATTACTATGTGGTGATAGAATCATTTACTGTGGTTTATGGGACGCCCTCCTGACGTGAAATCTCAGCATGGATAGGTTTGGAGTAACTGGCGTGGCCTCGATTGTGTCGGAGCTTCGAGTTCATTGTGTAACTCGATGTGGTTATATCCTCAGTCGATCGAGATGTATTATTACCACGCAGGCTGAGTGATCACAGCTGCTTTAATTGAAGTTAGGAACAGGAATTCCAGCTGCTCTTCTCTGGGTCAGACTTGTTACGGTCACCTCGGCCAGCTCGGCCGCTTGTCGGGGGAACAGTTCCTGTGGGACGTGCGTTGGGTCGATTCACTGCTATCGTGTCTCAACGATTCCTTGAATGTTTTGAGTGTAAATATGGCCTTGTTGCAGACGAGCTGTATCTGCCGCACATGAGGAAGATCGACGGGATGCTGAACGAGACCAAGAAGAGAATGATCTCCAAATTTCCACTCGAATCGGCGCTCAAGGTGAGGATTTTTCTTTTCGAAAAGCACCGAAAAGGTCATTGTGTGGAAATTGTAGAGGCCACTGTAGCCCAGACTAAAGTCTGCATCAATGTCGTAAAAAAAAAACAGAACAAAATCAATCGTTAGTTATTCCTGTGTTATTGATTGTGGAGTTCCTGTGGCTCAGTGGTTAGAGCTCTCACTCGTCTTGCAAGCGTGAGACCTGTGTTAGAATCCAGGCAGGTCAAGGGCGAAACCGTGGGCAAGTTTCCTTACTCTGCGTGCCTGATAATAATCCCTAAAGAAAAATAATAATAATAATTCGGTCACTTTAATTATTACGCTGCTGTGCGTAATTGGCTGCCGCGTTTCACTCATAAATATACAGTCCAGTAAATTGACTTTAAAGTGTATTCTGTGAAGCGCTTTGAGACGCCGTTTAGAAGACGTGAAAAGCTGCTATATCAAATGCAAGGGTGATTATCACATTTAATATGTTTGTTTGGGTTTGTACTGGATGTTGCTTCTTTCTTCTTTAAATGGAACAGAAAAAATATGTTTTTCTGTTTAGGAATTCTTACTAAAGTTACTGAGATATGTGTGTCTGCCCTCGCTGGGATACTGCATAATCTGGAACGGCTCACAGTAAAATCAGATAAAACCTTATCCAGCGGATACATTTGTTTTACTATTGTGTTTTGCAGACTGCGCTGGAAAACCTTCCCGACTTGACAACAAGTGGCTCAGGGGCGAAGAGCAGCAATCCAACATTGTCCAAAGTCAAAATGAGCGGGAAAACTTACAACAAGAAAACTCTACAGCCGGTAAAACAGGGAGCTAAGGGTCCAAAGGTAAGCACCTCAATAGACGTGCGTGCGTGGAGCTCTCTGTAGCTCAGTGGTTAGAGCGCTCGCCTTACAAGTGAGAGGCCTGGGTTCGAATCCAGGCAGGTCAGGTCAGGGCGAAACCATGGGCAAGTTTCCTTACTCCACACACACATACACACGCGCCTAATAATAATCCCTCCCCCCAAAAATAAAAATTGGTCGCTTTAATCCACGACTGTTTGTGGGGGACGCTGCTGTGCGCAATTGGCTGCTGCGTTTCGCCCACAAATATATAGTCAATTCACTCTATTCTGTGAAGCGCTTTGAGACACAGTCTGGAAGCGCTATACGGAATGCAAGGATGATGATTATTATATGTATTGATATACGTACTGCTCCGTGCGCAATTCACTGCCGCGTTTGGCCCCCAAAAACTACGGTGTATGTTGTGAAGCGCTTTGTGACATCTCAACGACGTGGTAAGACGCTGTGCAAAAACGTCGGGATTGTTATTCTCATTACTTTGTCTTCAAAAAAGTCTGCCGTCTGAAGTCGGATAGGTTTCAGCCAGTTTTTGTTTTGCTGTTTTAACTTCAGGAGTTTACGGTGGACTCGGAGAAATTACAATGCTGTACTTTATATCACTCTCTTCATCACTATAAATATCATGTCTATCTAATATGCAAGAAAGAGGTGAGTGTTCATTTTCTGTTGCGCGACGCATCGCATTCAATTGCAAGACGCTAAAGCAACGGTCGTCTCATAAATCATCGTGATTTAGGGTTCCAAGTTCTCTTCAAAACAAAAACGCAGCCAGATTTGCATTTGAACGTGCTGTGGATCAGCCTCTGTTCTGAAGTAGTAGGTAGATTAAACACTGAAAGAGTATTTTCAATGATATCTTGATATGGGTAGACATTCCTTTATTTTCATGGAAGTAAAATTGATCAATAATCTGTCTTGTTTATCAGAAATGTTAGACCTTGTGTATAAGTGTGTGTTTGTGCGCGCGTTCAACCTGTTGCTTTATATTCCTCGGATCCTATTACTAACATGTTTTTTATGAAAAAAACAAAAAAATCTCTTGTTTTGGACAGACCGTTTCCATTCTAAAGCAGAATAAAGACCTGGGGCAAGTTGACACAATCCAGCAATGTATGGAAAATCAGACGTGGGTGGAGAATCTTTTTGAAAACTTTGGTGATCTTCTGACACAGGCACAGCAGAAGTGTTTATAATGTACATACAAGGTTTTCCACCAGTCTCATGGCACTAAGCTGATATCACAGGGACATGCTTCGCTGAAAGACTAAGCCTATAACTAAGGGCAGGAACTGGCTGACCTGATAAACTTAGCCCTGCCTAAGGTTTGTGGTAGCCAGTAAACAGGTTTTGGCATCGGGCGTACAGTCGATTAATTATGTCTGTAACCACATTTTTACTGAATGGCCAACGGTTTTTTTTGATTTATTTGTATTCTGTGAACTTGAGGTATCCAGTAACTTTGATTTCCAGGGAATAAAAAAAGGAAAATTTGCAACAAAAAAAACACAAAACAATTTTAAAAAAGAAACTTTTTGTGACCGATCAAAATGGCAAGGCATGCAATAAATATATTATGATTTTTTTTCCCCTTTTATTAATGTAGTTTAAAACACTTAGGAATGTTTTGTTTAATGAGACGTGCTTTATAATTTTGTTTACCCGCCTCTTGCTGGCCTGCAGTTGAGGAAAGTCGGAGTAACAATATATTTCTGATGTCTGCCTACCAAATTTCCGTACATATTGTAAAGACAGTTGGTGTCACGCAAGGCGTTCTTTACAGTAAGTTTATCATCATAAGATATATAATTTTCTTTGCTTTACAGACTCCTTGTTCTTAATTATATAACAAAAAAGGTGTTCAGGAAACTGAACATAGAATTGGTGCAATCCTATGGCTATTTGTGTCAATTCTGGTAATGGAAATGTGATGAACACATCTTATTTTCCCTCTCAGAAAGAAAAATGATGTTGCCTTGATACCCATATTTCTTTAAAAATTCTAAATTGTACATTTTATCTCATCCATAGTTGTATTTTTCACAGAGAAAATATTGTGGTTTGAATTATATTCATGTATCTCTCTGTAATACACTCTCTGCATTGTCTTCAGTAAATCCTTTCCATTTATATGTCGATCACACATTGTATACTATATATACTGAGGTAAACTACCTATTTCTGTTTTTTTTTGTTAATTCAAGTTTGCTTCAGTGTTTACCAGAATATGCATATTGGACTAGTTTTGCCTTTTTAAGTGTAGCTGTGTTACACATTGCAATTATTTTCTGATACATGAAAATAAATTTCCTACTAAACAAAGACCTAATGCCAAAAAAAAACTTTTTATATTATACCAAGATAATTTTTTAACAAGTCAGCAATATATGTACAGTACATTTGTAAAAGTAGTTTGATTTTTCTTTCATTCCTTGTTTTCTACTGTTTTATACGGAGAATGGTTTCCAGAATGTTGTGTGAACCGCTTTGGTCTAGAGACTAAAAGATAGTTTTACTCTTACCAAAATAATCTTTTAAAACCGGTTACCATTTTTAAACTCCTCTTCCTACACTCTGACCTAGCTTTATTTATGCCTTGCAAACTAAATCATTGGACTTTCACATTCAAAGGGAATGACACATTTTTTCTTTAAAATTGTACATTTTCGGATCACCTTTTTGCTCTGGAGTGATAGTTGGGAACGTTAGGAAGACTGGAGGGGAATTTAAACGCTGCAGTTTTGGAGACTGGTGTGGAATAGTCAGATATAAAATAAGCCAAACAAGCCGAGACCTCAACATAAAAGGACGTCCACTAAGTCTTCAGTTCCCCCCTTCCCTCCATTTCCTGCACCAGCTGTTACTTTTGAATGAGAAAGTTAAATTCTGTGTGATTTTGGGGGGGGCTTGGATCCTCTTGGAACTAAATGGGAGTTTGTTTCAAGTCATTTTGAACAGCGTCCGTAAAGCTTTTAGAGAGACGAGACTATTATCCTATCAGTTTGGGTTGGATTCAAACATCGAGTCGGTTTAAAATTTTAATTCTTATTATTGATTTGATTCTCATCCTTCCAAATAACAAGAATAATAATAATCCTGGCATTTGATACAGCGGCTTTTCACATCTTATCGACGTCTCAAAGCGCTTCACGGAATATACTGTAAAGTGAATTGACTGTATATATTTGTGGGCGAAACGCGGCAGCCAATTGCTCACAGCGGCGTTCAGCCCCCCGTCCCCGTCCCACAAACCGTCGTGGATTGAAAATGACCAATTTTTATTATTATTGAGGGGGGGGTTTTTTGGGAGGATTATTATTAAAATAAAACCTTTGCATCTTTTCCCTCGTGAAGGTTTTTCGATTCTAAAATGACTGAACTTTTCACACAACATTTGGCGTTGTGGTTCCATTTACTGTAGCACAACAACTCACTTCTAATAAGGCGATGCTTGACTGTTGAGTTTCCGCTGTGCGAAGGGTGGAGGGAGAGAGAAAGAGTGTAATTCTGGTCAATTTCTATCAATGACTGCCCCCCCCCCCCATCCCCCCCCCCAAGTGTTGATTTTTCTACCGCTAAATGTTACTGCCACATTTTTAAATAAAATACGCTGGTTAAGAGATGGTTAAAAGAGGACATTTTTTGGAAGTCGAGTCAAAAACGACGCTGACTCGAGGGGAAATCTTACAATCGCGATCTGAGTGAAACTGAAAATGTCATTACGTCATGTTTCGTTTTATTACTTTCATGTTTTGGTGAGTAAAGGTGTAACAAAATACCAATCAACATAACCCAATGTGTA
>JAYJKW010000443.1:0-33553 GCA_035084275.1 Hydrolagus colliei
CAAGGACGTGATTTAATGAAAAAAAACATTTCCCATATTGAACAAGTTAAATTTGTATACCTCATTAGTTCATGCTTGACCACTACTTTGTATATTCTGGTTGAGTACTATAAATAAATCTTTGGGTTTTTTACAAAACTGGTTTCAAAATTATTCCAGCACTGGCTGCAGCAGGGTGCCTATCAGTTTTGGTCTTTTGGTGAAGAGACTGAAATTGGTGGACAAAAAAATCTTTGGTTGATTTATGCAAAGCCTGTGTATGTGTGCACACATTTGCATGTATTGCATTACACAAAACACCAGCACTACAGAAGGTAATACACCCATCAAGTGAACACTTGGATTTCTTGCTCTTCCCAAGGAGTTGTACAAATTGAGGAAGGAATCTAAACCCTTGGCTCACACTGAAAGATGGCCTCGGGGTAGAGGATAATCTTAATCCTGGAGATGAACCTTTGGTTTGATGGTTGTCAGATCTCTTACCAAGTCACCCCAATGTTCTGGTGAGATCACCCACTGGTGAATCGGCTCTAGTGCGGACCCTGCCCGCTCGGTCTACACTAACATTCCGCACTGAGTGGGAATGGGTTGGTTGTGCACCAATGAGGACAGCAATGGACTGCTTTCACTGTTGAGGTAGATGTACCTTTAAGAGGAGGGACTGTTGGAAACTGGCTGAACCCACTGGGAGAGTTATGTCTATAAATAGCCCGATTCCAGCTTTGTTTTCTATACTTAGGCCTCATTGTATTGTGTATTTCACCAAGTATTTTTGGAAAAAGTTTCAACGGAAAGCTTGTCTTATTTATAAACACTGAGTCAACAGATACAATGATCTGATGGTGTTCCAAGAGTGGTTCTCTGTGTGACACACTTGGTATAATAAAATTATCCTGACATCTGACCAGGCGCCTTTCAGGTTGACAAGACTCCCCAGTAAGCTTCACAGTTTAGTGTGTATTTTGTGGGTGGGTGTGGCAACCAATTTGCACAGCAATGTCGTGCAAATGATCAGGACGCGGAATTGCCAATGGCAGTTTTGCATGTTCCTGTCCTCGCCTGGCTGCTGTACCAAACCCACCTTAATAAATAAAAATAATCCTTGCATTTGATATAGCACTTTTCACATCCAAAGTGCTTCACAGAATATACTGTAAAGTGAATTGACTTGTGTATCTGTGGGTGAAACGCAGCAGCCAATTGCGCACAGCAGTGTGCCACAAACAGTCGTGGATCGAAATTTATTTTTGAGAGATTATTATTAGGCAGGTGTGTGGAGTAAGGAAACTTGCCCAGGGTTTTGCCCTGACCTGCCTGGAATCGAATCCAGGTCTCTCGCGTGTAGGGCAAGTCCTCTAACCGCTGAGCTATAGATCTGTACCTTGACCGAGATCAGAATCTCAGTAAAGAACCACCGTTCCAACCTGTGCACCCCACCCACACCACCACCTCCGACCACCCAGTCGATGGCCTCCAGCCAGATTTCCCAGTTCTGCGTCTGTACGGTTGATCTGCTGTTTTATTTGCCTCTGTTATCAGCCCCGTTTGATACCAGCTCTTCCATCAAAAAGGCTTCGATTCAGTTGCCGAGCTCCCGCTGTCAGACTGTCAGTCGGCGGCTTCTTGTTTTGATCCAGGTTTTGATCAGTTGCTCTCTGGCTGACACAGATGTCTGCGCAGTCTTGTTCTGAGGCTGCTTGACATCGCACCTCAAGCAAATCTTGTCTGGGGAATGTGCCTGGACGCGGTAATTGCCTACAGGAATCCAAGTGGCGACATCGTGTGGTAACTGGGGGGGTATGACACTCGCTCATTGTCTTGCTCTTCCATCCCGAGTCTCCATTGCTGTCAAACCCGACAGTCACTCACAGAGGGCCGACCTTGAGATGTGAGACTATTGGCCCGGTCCCTTCCCTCGGCGTCTTGCCCACCCCCTCCCCTCCCCGCCAACTGCACATGCATTCACACAGTGCTGAAGCGGCTGGGGCCAGTCTTGTGTGCACACGTTCAGTGTTAGTGTAGCCACACGATTCAGAGGAGCAATAACAGGACGTTCCTTGCGGAGGAACGCAATAAAGAAAAACGAAACATTAAAAGGGAGTTTTCCAAATGTTAATTTTATTTAACGAGCTTCATTCCTTCGTTTGCCCCAAATCCTGTTGCGTCAACTGGAGTGTAATACTTGCTACATTTATTTATATACATCTCGCTCCCTTTTTTTTTGCCTGTTCTGCAGCGTAGAGTGAAGGTTCATCTAAAGTGAAAAGCTATTGCATTGTATTTGTTGCTAGTTATAAATTGCCTCTGCAACAATGAGGTGCGTTACTGTTGACTCTTAGCAAGTCATTCTGTGGCTGACCTGGGAGTGTAGAGGGATCTTTACTCCATCTCTAATCCTGGCCTGGGAGCGTGGACAGACAGTATAAATGGACCTTTACTCGGACTCTTAACCCTGAACTGGGTGCGTGGATGGACAGCGTAAAGGAAGCTTTACTCTGTCTCTAACCCTGACTTGTGAATGTGGGCTGACAGAGGGAGCTTTAATCTGTACAGTTTGCATTTTCAACCATGGCTGCTTTCGTGACCTCAATGAGTAAAATGTCCATTCGGCTCAACATATAAAGCACAAATGTTATTAAAATATAATTTGTTTTTTAAAAACAATGAAAGCTAATGTTTCCCTGAACAGGAGGCTTCTGAGAGAGATGTGAGATTTACTATTTATTGTGCACTGGCAGAGTGACGTGTGATGCAAACCCTTGCTCCCAGCAACACAAGCCAAGGGTCTATCTAGCCTCCCTCACCAGCAGAGCATTGTAATCTACCTTACACCCTGGGGTATAGGGGAGCAACCAAAAAACTTCCTCAGATCTATATTGGGACGTCCTCCTGACGTGAAAGGCGCTCTAAATGTAATGTTGTTGTTGTTGGCGGAGGGGATAGGGAGCAGGAACCCTGACTGATTTCCCCCTCCATAACCTGCCCAGGGACATTGAGACTGATGTCATGGGGGTGGGGAGTGTGAAGCTTTTAAAATGATCCCATATGATAAAACTGTTGTGTTGAAAGCGAGGATTATTACTTTAAAAGGCAAATTTCTCACCGGGTTGGGGAGGAACAGCAGAAATAAATAGATAAGACATTGTTTCCTCAAGGGAATCTCTGTGCACAGTGTCTCAGTGTGTATAGAGACCTGGACTGAGAGCAGCTCATATCTGGATAGAGACCATCTGCCATGTGGATGGTGTATAATGGTTGATCAGTTCTAAGAACAGGTTACTGACCTGGCTTGAACTCAGGACGTCCCCTTTCAGCAGAGGAGTTTGTATAGCTCCACTGTGTCCCAGGTGGTTGAGGGCAAATAATTAATTGAGGTGCTTATGGGTGTGGGAGGTGAGGGCTGTGGATTTTGGGGCTGGGGGGAGGGGGAGGGTGTTTCAGACATTCATGAGGAGGGGCTGATCCTCCTCCCCTGTGTCCTCTGGGGGGATCTCATAGATCACAAAGAGCGAGGAGTAGAAGCAGCCAACGAAGGAGGTCAGGCTGGCAAAGTACATGACTGCACTGGCACTGCCCACGGCCGAGGTCAGAGGTCCCATCACTATGGAGACGATGATCTGTGCCAGGAAGTACTGGCAGCTCAGCAACGACAGGTCCACACCCATCCCCCGCTTGGTCCCATCCACACTGGACCCTGCGAACTGCACGACAAGACACGCTGGGTCAGCAGAGGAACATCCAACATACGAACATGGACTGACTTGCTCTGGATATTGTGCCACAACCACCTTGAACAATAAACCACTTTTCCTCATAGGTATGTCACAACCTGTCTTCATCTGGCTTTCACATGTGCGTCTTTTGACAGCCTTCCATCCCCTCTACTCACTCTCCCCAACACACACAGTAAACCCCCTGAGTTGGGGCCTTACCCTTGCTGTGGCACCATCCCCCTACCCCGAGCTGGGGTTGGTGAGGAAGAGCACCGGGTGACTATGAGATGAAAGATTGGAGAGTAACCAAAGTGTGGTTTGTATTAGGCACGGTGCTAATACATACCTGTTTGCTCTGGTAGTATTCACAGAGCAGAGAATAGGGCAGAGTGCACAGTGAAGAGAACAGCACCCCATAGGTCACGCACAGAGATAGCAAGACATAGACGTTGCGGCAGAGAGTGGCAATACCCGTTCCGATGCCGAAGGACAGATACCCGAAGAAATAGAGAGTCCGGATACTGAAATGCTCCTCTAACTTCTCCAGGATCGCTGCGGGAAGAAAAGTAGAAAGATCAGAGGTGGCAGTGTAGGGTGGTGGGGGTGGCAATGGGTTTGTGATGGCTGGGAGGGTTAGCAAAGGCAAGGTTGGGTTGCCAATGGTTAGACTGGGGTTGGTGGTTCGCGGTGCCACACTTGGGGTTGGTCCGCAAGGTAGAGTTGGCGACAGTTGGCAGGATTGGGGGTGGCAACAGTTGGCAGTTGGTGATGGTTGCCTGGGTGGCAATGTAAGATGGCAGGCACAGCAGGTTGGGTTAGCAATGGTACCTGAGTAAAAGGCAGCACTGAAAGCGTAGATGCACATCCCCCAACAGCCCATGCTGACCCCTGTGTTGTACTTGCGGAAGGCCTCGGAGTCGTGGGGAGCCTTAGCATCACCTCCGTACACCACCTCCCCCATAAAGTCAGTGTAAAATAGCAGCATTCCCTCAAAGGACAGCCACCCTGAGGAGAGACCAGAGGTCAGTGATTACATAGTGTACACAAGTGGCAGAGATGTGGCCCTAAGGTTGGAGATGGATCCTGACCAGGTTCTATCTGGACTCTTGTAGAACCCTGTAGCTGAGTGATTAGGGCGCTTTGTTTGTAAGGGAGAGGACCTGGGTTTGATTCCCACGCAGAGCGAAACATTGGACAAGTTTCCTTACCCCCACACACCTCTGTTTAGTATCTAGCAGTAAGTAGAGACCCGGTTGTTAGTCGATTGGTGGATCACTTTCCCGGGGCTAATAATACCTTCTAAAAAATAATAAAACAATAATAATTTGGTCACTCAATCTACGACTGGTTGTGGGGCACTGCTGTGCGCAATTGGCTGACGCGTTTCACTCACGAAAATGCACAGACGATTCACTTCACTGTATTTTCTGTGAAGTGTTTTGAGACGTCTCGGAGACGTGACGAGCTGCTGTGTAAAACGCAAGGATCACTATTAGTTTGCGCGGCTGTGGCTGCCGCTGGGGAAGCCAAATAATCCCGTTGTCACTCAACGTTTCTCCGCGCGGTAATTGGCAGCTGGTTAAGCATCGGCCTCGTGTGAGAAAGCAGCGAGAGAGGGAGAGGCAGAGTTTAAACTGTGTCTGTCCATCAGCTGGAAGGAGAGAGCCCCTTTCAACCTGACTTCACAGCCCTTCTGCACAAGACCGCCCCCTAGTGGTATCATTGAGTATGACGAGTTGCCTGCATATTATACTGTTCCTCATAACAGGAAGGGTGTTGTGTGTGACTCTATATAGCCATAATAACAATAAATTGATTGATTAATCCATTGATAATTTGATTGATATAGTCACAGTATATTTGAGACGTCTAGAAGATGTGAAAAGCGCTCTATTAAATTCAAGGATTAGTCGATTGGATGCAGTCCCTCAACACGTCATTGGGACGTCTCAGTGAGTTTCACAGAATATAATGTGTAAAGTGGACTTAACTGTACATATATTTTGTGGGCAATAATCATCACACCGGGATCACACCCAAAAGAGTCACAGGATCCACTGCGCTTTGTAGGAACCCTGAGTGTCCCAACAAACCCAACTGTCACCCCCCCACCCCCACCCCCACCACCTCTCCCAGTACTCACCAGCTGGGCATTAAGCATGCAGAGTAACAGGGCAGCAGGGTACCTAGGAAGTGATTGAGGCACAGTTTCCTCAGGGCTTTGGGCATGCGGCAGATGGCGGAGCAGAGGAACGAGATGGAGAGCGGCCGCTCTGAGAATTCCCCGGATTCGTTCAGATCTGTTTCGTATTTTGCTCCGTTCAGTAAAATGTTTGCCACCTGCACAGAGAGCATAATTCAGTGAATCCACTCTCACTCACAGCAACAGGGTAAAGCTCCCTCTACACTGTCCATCCACACCCCCAGCTCAGGGTGAGAGACACAGTAAAGTTCCATCTATACTGTGCATCCACACTCCCACGTCCGGGTTAGACATACAGTAAAGCTCCCTCTACACTGTCCACCCACACTCCCAGGTCAGAGTTACACACATAGTAAAGCTCCCTCTATGCTGTCCATCCATGCCCCCAGCTCAGGGTCAGAGACAGGGTAAAGTTCCTTCTACTCGGTTGGTCACACTCTCAGATCAGGGTTAGAATTGAACCTGTTTGTTTACCTGTTGACTGAAGGTCACTGTTCTCCTGCGCCCGGGGTCAGGGTGGGTGATGGTGACGGAGCTGGCGTTGGGGATGCTGAGGGTCTGTGGCCGTTTCAGTATTCCTGAGGCTCTGTGTTTCGGGGCGTCCAGAGATCCCACTTCCAGGCTGCCAGGCTCTGTGCCATCGGCGTCGGGCTCTGCCTCGCCGTGCGGCGTGTCGGGCAGGCGGGGAAGGCTGGAGCTCAGGCAGCCGTCGCCGGTGGAGCAGCCGATCAGCACCGTGTCGATGTAGGAGCTGCCGTAGGAGGAGGCGAACTCGTTGATGCACGACAGCGAATTATCGCGACTCAGGAGGCTGCCGTACTTGGGGGTGAGGGGGCTGAGAGGCGAGATGGGGCTGCTGGTGCCTGTGTAGAGGCCAGGGGTCTGGCTGGTGCCGGGGTCTCCCTCCTCAGGGCCGGGCCCGGTGGGTGGGGAGGGGGGCAACGCCAGGCTGGGGCTTTTCATCACTCTCTTGGCTCCTGAGCCGGGGGGCAGCGGACTCTCTGGGATGCTGGTGAGGGTCAGGAGGATCGCCACCGCCAGGGTCACCGATGTGAACAGGTAGACCACCCGCAGCTGCCCCCCGAGGCTCCGCCCGAAGCTCGTCCGCTCCCAGTTGATTCCCCCGACAATGTAACCAAAGCCACCGCCCAGACCTGCAACAAACACACCCCGGCCTCCATCACACACCCGGCAGCTCTCCACATACCCGTGTGTTTATCGAACCTGTGAATTACAGGCTTGTGTTGTTGCCTCCAGTTCAGGAGGTTGTGGGTTTGGGCCCCATATCACAGGTCAGGCTGAGACTCCAGTGCAGTGCCGGGGTGGGGGGGGGTGAGGGGTAGGGGGAGGGGTGCGTGGGAGGTGGGGTGGGGTGGGGGAGAGAGCACTGCATTGTTGGGAGTTGATATTTAACCTCACTCTCAGTCTGGGCCCTGTTCAGATGGACATTAAAGATCCTGTGGCGCTGGGGTAAATGAGAAGGGAAATTTCTCTCCATCGTACAGTAAACGGCAGTGTCCCACAAACAGTCGTGGATTGAGTGAACAAATTTTTATACGTTTTTGAAGGGATTATTATTCCTGGAAAAAGTGATCGGCTGATTGACTAACAACTGGGTTCCTACTCGCTGCTCGTGGAGTATGGAAACTATACTGGGATTGACACACAGGGGAGATGGTGGGGGGGGGGGGGGTTAAGGAAACTTGCCCATGTTTGCGCCTGGCCCGGGATTCGAACCCTGGTCCTCTCGCTTGCGAGGCGAGCGCTCTAACCACTGGACACTGACCTGCAAGGAGCGCGTGGATGTTCAGCCCCCGGTCCTGGTCCTCGGCACAGCACACGTCCATCATGTAGGCGTGGCTGGGATTGTCGGCGGAGTCAGCGCTGAAGTCCATGAGGACCACGCCACACACCGTCAGGATCATCCCCCAGCGGTGATCGCTCACCGTGTCTCCTATTGCCACCCCCGCGTCCCTGCCATTCAGCACCAGCGACAGGCCCATCAGCGCTCCTGCCGAGAGAGGGAGCCAGACAGGGGGGAGCGTGAGAGAGAGGGAGTGTGAGAGAGAGGGAGTGTGAGAGAGAGTGAGAGCGAGAGCTAGAGAGAACCAGTGAGTGAGGGAAGGAGGGAAGGTGAGTATTACGCACTCCGAGATGCGACTGCCTGTGAATGACACACTATAAATACCGGCTGTTGTTCACGGACTTGCCCCCTACTTTCTCTCCGACCTACTGTCCCCATATGAACCTCCCCCTCCGTTCAGCGGGCTCCAGGTCCCCCGCCCGACCTGCCCTACGATCGGCGGACGGGCTTTCAACCTCTCTGCCCCCACACTCTGGAACTCCATCCCACAGTCCCTCCGCCTCGCTTCCTCCCGTGCATGTCCAGCGCCTTGGGATGTCTTCCTCACGTGAAAGACGCTCTAGAATTTTTGTTGTATCGTGTCGGATCTCAGAGTCCCTAACTCCCCAGCTATGTGCCCGCGCACCCTTCATATAGTCACACAGCTCCTTCCCCATACACTGACACACTCGCGCCCACATATTCACAGCCCCCTCCCCCCCCCATACACATGCAGCCCCCTACCACCACCACACACAGACCCCCCCCCATACATACACACTCACAGACCCCCCGCCCCACATATACATACACACAACCCCCCCATCCCCTCCACCCACACAGCATCCCCACCACACACACACTCAGCTCCCCACATTCACAGATCCCCCCACACATACATATACAGTCCACCCCCCCCCCCCCCGCGCACACACAGACAGAGCTGTGGTGGTGCCTGGCTCACCGATACCCAGCACCAGGATGAAGGGTCGGCGGCGGCCGAAGCGAGAGGTACAGCTGTCACTCCAGGCTCCCAGGATCGGCTGCAGCAGGAAACCTGCAATCACAACATGCGTTGGTGCCTCACCACAGGCAGCACAAGGACAGCCATGCAGCGCTGCACGTGGGAAAGGACAGCGCATGGCGAGGCTCCGGGTGGGGGGGGGGGGGGGGGGAGGGCGGCGGGGAGGGGCTGGGGGTGGGGTGTGTCACGGGGAGGGGTCCATGTGTGTCATTCAGCAAGTCCGTGTTTACATGTGTCTGTGGCTGACGTGCTGAGCTTGGGGGGGGGTGGATGGGGAGGGGGCTGTCGTGCGCTGGGATCGGGGGACAGGACGTAAGGGGGCGGTGTTACTCACCCAGGATGGGGCTGATGAACCACACCAGGCTGTAGAGCTGGTCAGGGAGCCCCATCTGTAGGAGGACAGGGGTGACATACGCAGTCTCCATGGCGTAGCTGAACTCCACCCCAAACAGGATGCAGCCGTTGAAGAGCAGTTCCCGGAAGGAGCGCCGGGGCGGGGGGTCGGGGAAGTGCGCGAGGTCGAGGGGGATGGGGGTGTTGGGAGGGGGCGGGGGCGAGGGATGGATGAATTTCCTCCTCTTGGGGTGTCGCTTGTAGTTGTTGGCCCGGTGGCTGAGGTGTCGCGTGGTGGCCAGGGGGAAGCCACAGGGCACGGGGCCCCAGGGCTCCTGGGAGACCGGGGTGGGGAACAATCCATCGCTTGGCGTGCTGGGCTTGGGTGAGGCCATTCCACCGTCTTGAGTCCAATTCCTCAGCTCAGCATCCTACAAGCAACATACGTTAGTTACACGCTAGCCAGGCTCATTCACATCATCACCCCCTCTCCCCCTCGCCTCACCCAGCCTGGACATAATCCAAGATTAACCCGAATTTATGAGAAGAATTCTTTTTCGCCCACAAATATACAGTCAATTCACATTATGTGAAGCGCTTTGAGACGTCAATAAGATGTGAAAAGCGCTGTATCAAATGCATGGATTATTATTATTACTTCATCCTTGCATTATCAAATCTTCAAGACATCCCAAGGCTCTCAGAAAATACTGTAAAGTGAATTGACTATATTGTGTGGGTGAAACACAGTAGCCAATTGTGCACAGCAGTGTCCCCACAAATAGCCGCAGGTTGATTGAGTGACCAAATGATTAATATTATTAATATTATTATTATTATATGTGTGTCTGGGCTCTCCCTCAGACTCACCAAACTAGGCAACTGGTTCAACTCTCAGCTGTCCTTCCTGCCCCATATCCAAGCCATGACCAGGGCTGCCTTCTTCCACCTCAGCCACATTATCCGCCTCCAACCGTACCTTACCCCAAATACAGCCCAAACTCTCGTGCATGTGTTTGATACCTGCTACTTGGATTACTCCAATGCACCCCTCACCCATCTCCCCAGCTCTACCATTCAAGTGATCCAGCTGATTCGGTAGTCCGCGGCCCGAATACCGACCCACACCAAACTCCGTACCCGCATCACACCAGGTCTGGTTCCATTGATTCCTCATCACCGAATGAATCAAGTTCCTCACACGCGTTGAAATGCCCAATTTATTGTTGTTTTTTCATGGGATTATTATCAAGCGTGCGGAGTAAGGAAACTTGCCCAAGGTTTCACCCTGCCAGGAACCCAACCCGGGTTTGCTCGGTGGCAAGTCGAGTGCTCTGATCACTGCGCTACAGGACAAGCTTACAATATATACACTGCACACACACACACAGGCACACACAGACTCGGCTCCCAAGACAACAGGAGATTACACACTGCACACCTCGCCCAGCTGAACGCTCACCTCTTCAGGCTCAGAATGGCAGCTAATGTAGTCGCGCAATGTGTCGATCGCTGACAATGACAGCACTGCCTCTGACTGTGCAGTTTCACAACCAGAGGCCTCCTCCTACGCCTCCACCCACACCCCCCACCCCCACCCCCCACACACACGCACACACAATACCTCCCACCGCACCCCTTCCCCACACAACCCACCACCCCACACCCCGCACATATACCCCCACACACCCCACCCACCCCTACTGCACCCTGCCCCCACACATGCACTCCACTCAACCGCCACCCGCGAGCCACACAAACTCCCCCCCCCCCCCACACACACACCTTCCCCTCTCCCCTCCCCTCCTCTCCCCTCCTCTCCCCGCTCCCTCTCCCCCACCCTGCGTTATTCCATTGTCTCTCTTCTGCTTCACTGAGCGGCACGGTGTGAGCAGCTGGAGCCCGACAACCCTCCCATCACTGGCAGCCCAGCCCAGCCCAGCGCAGCGCAGCCCACCACAGCAGGCAACACTGCAGCAAGCAGCACCGCAGTCAGGGCAAAGCTGCAGCCACCACACACCCCAGCGCAGCAACAAACCTTCAGCCTTGCGTGGCAGTTAGCTGGGGGCCAGGCAGTTACCTGCTCCCCGTCATTAGGCTGGAGAATCCCTCCTCCTGCTCCTTCATTTTCCTGCCTATCTTCATTCATTCATTTATTCATTCATTGTGAGCGAGTGTCTCTCTCTCTCTCTCTCTCTCTCTCTCCCTGGACCTGACGTCAGCAAGGCTGAGACTGCAATAGTGCAGTGTGGTGGTGTCACAAGGTATGGCACAGGCTCCCAACACCTCCCCACCCCCCCGAGCTGGTGTCGACAAGCCCCTCTCACAGGGTGGGTGGGGGGGGGGGGGGGGGGGGGGAATTCCCTGTCCATCACCGTCCAGTGTAGTGACTGTGTGTCGGCAGTCAAGCCCAGTGAGGTCGCGTACAAAACACACAGTTACTACACTTCACAGTGAACGCTGTCAAGCTCTTTGAGGCATCCTCCTGACAGCAAAGGTGGTGTATCAAATGTAAGGATCATTATTAAAAGTCACACAAACTGCCCTGAGGTGACAGATTGATTAATCTGGGAGTTCGTTGGCCACGACGCAGGGATAAACTATCTTCTCTTTTACAATAAGGTTACAGGATTTACCAAAACATGGATTAGGGACAAAGTAAAGCTTCCTCTAGACTGTCTGGTAGCTCAGTGGTTAGAGCACTCGCTTTATAAGCGAGTGACCTGGGTTCGCTTCCAGGCAGGACAAAACCTTGAGCAAGTTTCCTTACTCCTCGCACCTAATAATAATCCCTCAGAAACCCCCAATAATAATTGGTTATTTCAATCCATGACTGTTTGTAGGGACACTGCTGTGCACAATTGGCTGCCGTGTTTCGCCCACAAAATATACATTCAATTCACTTTGCAGTATATTCTGTGAAGCGCTTTGAGACGTCTAGTAGATGTGAAAAGCGCTATATCCAATGCAAGGATTATTATTATATTATTATTATTATCCTCCCAGGTCACGGTTACACACAATACAGCTCCCTCCACACTGTTCACCCACACATCCAGATCAGGGTTACAGACACAGTAAAGCTCCTGGTGGACTATCTGACCACACTTCTGGGACAGAGAAAAGGGCAGAGACTGGCTGATTAGTGTTTAATGATGGAGTCTTTGTGTTAGTTAGTGAGAGAGTGAGTGGGTGGGTCAGTCAGTCAGTTAGTTAGTTAGAGGACCACATTGCCTCTCTATCTAAGACAAACGAAACGTCTCAAACTCTGCCTTGGTGCCAAAATAGACTTGTTCAAACTCTTTTAAAAGGGATTAACTGCAAATCTGCATGGGCGGCCTGTGGTCACCAGAGGGAGACTGAAGCACACAGTTCCTATGCGGTAAAGGAGCCTTGTGTGAGCGAGCCCCCCTCCCACCCACCACCCCTGCCTGACCTTGGCAAGCTGCTTTGCTGCTGGTATAATGAGCAGCTTGTGCTGCGCTCGATCCAGCCAAGTGTCAGCCCAAGCGATGAGTTACATCCGCTTCCGTGGAGAGTGCAAGGTGAGGACAGACTCGCTCGCTCTCGTCTCAACCCTCCGTGATTGTCATCTTCGTTCCTTCACTTCTCCTCCTCCTCCCACCCCCACCGCCCACCCTTTCCACGTCTAAGGCACGAGATGAGAAAGACCCTTCAGCCTGATGGATCTCATCCTTCCCGCTCACCCGCGATTTACAGTATATTGAGTCATCCGTCATTCTCACATTCCAACCGTGAGCTGCGTCTCGAAGGAGTCTGGGACGCTGCCGCTTGTGAAGGACGTGGTATAAATGTGGGTTGTTGTTGTTGTTGTTGAGCCCATCTTTCTGTCCTCAGCCACATTCCTGGTGACCCTGTTCCAGCTATTACCACAGCGGGGTTATGGGGAGAGAGGCGGAGGGTGGGATTGCCTTTGAACGGGTCTTTTCAAAGAGCCGGCACAGACTCGATGGGCGGAATGGCCTCTTTTAGTGCTGAAAAATTCTATGATTCTATGAAAAGGCACAGACCCGCAAAGCGTTAATAATTCTGTATTTATTTAACACTGAAACCCAATCTTGCAGATCTACAGTCGCCTCACCCCAAATCCATACCTCTGGGCTGTTCCGGCAGCGTCCATCCTCCCACACAGTGGGTGAGTCAGGCCTGTGCTTGCCGTGCCTGGCTCTGCTCGGGGGCAATGTGTGGGTAACTGGGGAGGGGGGTGGGGGGAGCTCAGCTCCGCTCAGAGCAACCAATCTGGACCATTGTACAGAGTAAAGCTCCCTCTACACGCTCCGTCCACACTCCCAGATCAGGGTTAGAGATAGGGTAAAGCTCCATCCACACTGTCCACATACCCAGGTTAGTTTACTGCTCAATTAAAGCTCCATCTCCACTGTCCATCCACAATCCCAGGTCAGGGTCAGAGACACAGTAAAGCTTCCTCCCCTCAGTGGAAGCAGAGAGATTGTTTGGCACTGGCTGCTGTGTGGCTGGTAACCTGATCGTTGTTAGTTGATCGTCAGACTTGACGTGTGATGTAGGCCTGCGGCAGAGAATGTCTCTGATTTCTGGCCTCAGCTCAAAGTGTAATTAACCCTGAAATGCTGATTGGGCGTTAACCCTGTCAGTCCTGCCCAGAGCTGCGCGTGTCCTCAGAGTGATTGGTTGGTTCTGTTGGTTTTGTTTTCCACAGAGAGGCAACGAGAGGTTCCCCCACTGGAACTTTCTACTCTAATCCCGTTCCCTGCTCTCTCTCCATCGTGTCTGTGCTGGGGCTCGCTCCCCCGCTGGAGATCTTTGACCCTGACCCTATTACCTGTCACTCTCCTCGTCACAGCCTTATCCAATTCTCTTGTAAATGTTGTTCTGATTTCAGCCCACAAATATACAGTCAATTCACTTTACAGTATATTCTGTGAAGCGCTTTGAGATGTCTAGTAGATGTGAAAAGCGCTGTATCAAAATGCAAGGATTATTATATTGAATAATGAGCTGCTGTTGGCGCTGAGTGACAATTCTGCCTGTTCTTGTCACTGATTTACCAAATGATATCTATTCCTGTACTGATGTATCATGTCTTGTATAGCCACCAGGGGACACTACAGCCTGACTGTCTGGATCCCTACAGTCACTCTCAAAGTGCAATTCCCTGCATTTGCCAAAAGAGTGCTCAGCGTAAAACATAATGTTCTAACCATAATATTTTACAACAACATATTGCCGTTCAAGTCTGCGATATTTCTTAAGGAATCCGAGTGAGAGACTCCAGCCAATTCAACACGCCCTTCAAGCTCTGGTGATAGTCACTCTGAAAATATGACCTAAAGTGTCTTTGACTGTGTGAGAGTGAGCGAGCAACAGCAACAACAACAACAACAAATTGCATACGACAGCGCCTTTCACGTCGGGAGTATGTCCCGAGGCTCTGGCCAATGTGGAGTTTGCAGCTGAGTTGAGGGGGGGGGGTTGAGGTCAGAGAGGAGGCAGAGAGGGTTGGAGGGTAACCAAAAGCTCGGTCAAAGAGGAAGGTCTTGAAGGAGGCAAGGGAGGGGAGGAGGCAGAGGGGCTCCAGGATGGCGTTCCAAAGAATAGGGCAGAAAGTCTGAAGGCTCGACCTCTGATGATGGGGCTGGACCGGGCGGGGGGATGTGGAGCAGGCCAGAGACTGCTGAGCGGAGGGAGCGGACAGATTGGTAATAAGTCAACATATTGAGGCCATGGTGCTGTGGCACAGAGTGCAGGTAAACACACAGGGTCTGTGACCGTCAGTGTTTCCTTCGGTAAGTGTTTGCTGGACCCTGGACACAGCAAGCAAAGGATGGAGGGAGGGAGGGAGGGAGGGGGTGTGAAATACTCCTTGTTGCTGCTGCCCCTGCTTCAATATCTTCTCTTCCCCCCACCAACCCAACTCCAGCGTGACCAAATGACTATGTGGAGAGTCAAGGTTACACACGTCACATCGATCCCAATGGTTTGTTTGATTTCCTGGTAAAGGCAGTGACTGGTGTGTTAAACAGCATTTGTCCCAGATAAGATTCCACTGAGATAACTAACTGCCCAGTATACAGAACACATACCAGACCAGTTCACTGGTCCAGTCTGGGCTCCAGCAAACACTCACATGGGAACAGTCACGGTCACTGGGCCTGGGCTATGTACAAACTCTCGGTCTCCTGGGTTCAATTTATCCTCACCTGATCTCATTCATATCTGCTGGTGTGCCAACCACTACCCAACCCACCCTCAACCATAACCCCAACTACCAACCCGCAGCCCAAATCCTCAACCTCAGCCCCAACTCCAACCATCCAACCCAGCCCCCAACCTCAAACCCAGCTGTCAACCCTCAACCGCCAGCCTCAACACCAACAATAATATAACAATAACAATCCTTGCATTTGATATCTTTTCACATCTTATCAACATCTCAAAGCGCTTCACAGAATATACTGTAAAGTGAATTGACTCTATATTTGTGGGTGAAATGAGGCAGCCAATTGCGCACAGCAGCGTCCCCCACAAACAGTCATGGATTGAAAATGACCAATTTTATTATTGTGTTTTGTTTTTGGACGGATTATTGTTAGGCGTGTGTGTGGAGTAAGGAAACTTGCCCAAGGTTTCGCCCTGATCTGCCTGGATTCGAACACAGGTCTCACGCTTGTAAGGCGAGTGCTGAGTAGCACTGAGCTACAGGAGCTCCAACCCGAACCTCAGTCTCAAAGCCCCCCACCTCAAAAAAAAAAACTCCCAATCAGCATCTTATCAGTGTCCAATTATACCATAAACCAATTACATCGGAACCAAATCATTTGTGTTTATCGCAATCCAATTATAGCTCCACCATTGCACAATCCACACACACACAATCATTTCCAACACGGAATCCCATTCTCTGAATATTTTGTGACACTGTCCTTCCTCCATTCGTCACGTTGTGTAGCACAGAGAGGGCATGACTCAGTAGGGCAGAATGGGCTCCCGCCCCTCATTGCTTTGGTCCGAGTCACCTGCAACACAGGAGGGAGGTTACTGGCGGGTGACCCTTGAACTCACCGGGCAAGAATGTGTGCTCGTGACTTCCACACAGAACAATAACTTGTACGTACGTCTTTTGCATAAACCAAATGTTTCAAGAGCGCGTTACAAAATGCAACTGATTAGAAAACAGGGCAACTAATCACTGATCAGCAATGAAAGGGGAGCAACTCATTCTTCTGAATTTGAGGTAAATTAGACGAGGAGCGGCAGGAAGTAGGGCAGGCGCCTTGACGCGGAACCTAAATTACCAACAGTCAGAACAGGGGCAATGATTTGCAGTATATAACACAACCTTCAAATGATACTGTGTGTAAAGGCATGTGTCTGTGTGTATGTGCCTGTTCTACACGCGTGCGTTTGTTCATATGTGCACGAGTGTGTGTGTGTGTGTGTGTAGGGTTGTGGGTTCACAGAGGTGCGTATGTGTACAGGTGCGTGTGTGTGCGCACGCAGGTGTTTTTGTAAGGTTTGTGTGTGTATAGTGTATGTGTGTAGCAATGTGTATGTGAACAGGTGTGTGTGAGGGTAGGTGCGTATGTGCACATGTGCAAAGATACGGGGTGTGGGTGCACATATCTATGTAAATTGTTACCAAATACCCGTGATTCACAGAGAGAGCAGATTGCAGAGCTGTAATTGCTGCTCAAACATCGAGCAGCACACAGACAGTTACTCAATAACACATGTCGTTTACGGCACAATAAACTTTTATTGCGGATGTTACAAGATCCATTTCCTCTGGCTGACATCGCGGACCACTCGCTCGCTCATTCGCTCGATATCTTACCCGCTCACCGGAGAAGACAGACAGACCAAAAGATCTCCTTCATCTGTTGGTGACCATCCTCCCAGTCACTGCCACGCTCCACTCAGAGACACTGTAAAGCTCCATCTACACTGTGCGTCCACACTACAGGTCAGGGTTAGAGACAAAGTAAAGCTCCATCTACACTGTCCGTCCACACACACAGGACGGGGTTGGAGACACAGTAAAGCTCCCTCTACACCAGTGAGCTCCAAACTTTAAATTAGCGGCGCCCCCACTAACTCAGCAAAGTTTTCGTTGCGCCCCCACTCCTTCACATTGATTAATTTTCGCAAATGACAACAGCAAACTCAATATTTTCTTCACCCGTTCTTAATCAGTTTTTTTTCATTTATAAAAAATTTTTATTAAACATTTTAATTGAATGAAAAAAAATTATTGAAATCGTGAAACCGATCACAGTACTTACCTTTACAATTTTCAACTCTTACAATTTGTTAGTGTGATGTGTGAGCTTGCTTTTCAGCGCAAAGTTTCTCCCTGACTGCCTGCCCGGCTCATTCACTTGCTGCTGGTCTCTCTCGCTGCCTGCCCGCCTCACTCTCTCGCTGCAGCCCGAGCTCACTGCCAGGTCTTAGTGGTGGCGTGCTCCCTTTCCACCCGCTGGCGAATGACTTATTAGCAAACAAACGCAACTTTAAGCGGGGTTTACCAGTAATAAGAACAATAACGGCTGCCCCTCCCCAGCTAACAGTAAGCGCCCCCCCCAAGGGAGGCGGCCCCACAGTTTGAAAACCACTGCTCTACACTGTCCATCCACACACTCAGGTCAGGGTTAGAGACACAGTAAAGCTCCCTCTACGCCAGTGGTTCCCAACCTTTTTTTGCTGCGACCCTAAATTAGCCACCAACAGGACCTTCTGACTGAACGACTGAAGCGAAGCTCAGCCAAGACGATATCTCCGTCTCTTTTATGGACTCAGTGTAACTCGCTGGAACGCTCTTTCATACAAATTGGTCGGTGGTGTCACTTTATCAGCATCCCCCCAAAAATAATTCTGATGACCCTTCGCGACCCTATTGAGGACCCCCGCGACCCTGATTTGGGAACCACTGCTCTACACTGTGCATCCACACTCCCAGGTCAGGGTTAGAGACACAGTAAAATACCCTCTACACGGTCCGTCGACACTCCCAGATCAATGACAAGCACAGGGATAGAGCTGTTTACTGTGAGGATGATGCTTGGTTCAGGCAGGTTGCCTAGTTGGGAGTTAGAAGATGGATTGATTCCTGTGAACTCGCCCATTTAAACAGGAAACGAGGAGCGGATACCCTGGAGGTGAATGATCACTGCCTGTGGTCCCAGCTCGGAACGTTAAAACTCCCACCTTTTCCAGGAATAACCGTTGGTAATTTCCTCCACTGTGACATCAGAGCAAGAAGCTGTAATTTCAGCCCTGCTCTTCTGCTGCATAATTGTGAGCAGCTTCCTCAGGCACACGCCTCCTCTCTCTCGTACACACATCGTGACTCACCCCAACCTGGCTCGGCTTGGCTTGGCTTGGCTCGGCTCTGTCTGTTCAGAGGCGACAACATCTGGGAGAGGCAGACGCCCAGCGGGCCTGCGGGTCATCAAATGCACAGTCAGTCAGTCAGTCACAAGCGATTTGTGAACAAATCAGTCAAAACAATCAATCAGATATTTTGCAATGAGATTGTTGTCTATTCAGAGGGACAGAGGGACAGTGTAGACTGAGGGAGCTTTACTCTATCTCTAACCCTAACCTGGGAGTGTGGACGCACAGAGTAGAGGGAGCTTTACTGTGTTTCTAACCGTGAAATGGGAGCCCGGATCAGCACCGATTCCCTGGCTGATTTAGCTACGAGAAGCAGTGTGTTGGCCGGTAACTCTGTGTGAGTCGCTTTGATGATAAGCTGCTTCCTGGCTGGGCTCACCCAACCCTCGTGTGCCTGAGAAACAACACCACCTTATCTCTCCCTCTCCCGGGAATTGATGGCACGAGAGGAAATCGTTTTTATTGTGTACTGCAGCTATTCTTAGTATTGTTTTGCACACATGACTACTTCTCTTTACACTCCCCATCACGGAACACTGAGAACAAGAACTTCTTGTTCTCAGCTGCACCATCGTTGTGAGTAAGATGGGAAAGAGAGGTAGAGTGTCTAGCCTGGTGTTTGCCAGGGAGAATCTCTGTTGGGGGCCTGTAAATCATGGGGTGGGCGTGGGAACTGCTTAGAGAAGTGTTGCAGTTCCGGAGGATGTCCCAAGGCGCCTGGACAGTCATTGTTTCAAACCCAAGTTGGGGACGGGGAGGGTGGAGGGAAAGGGGGGAATTTTGGGGTGACTGATAGGACCGTCAAAGAGTCTTGAGGCAGGATTTGAAGGAAGCTAGGGAGGGAGCGAGGTGGAGGGAATGTGGGATAGAGTTCCAGAGGTTAGGGGCAAAGTAGCTGAACGGAGGGGGTGGGCGGGTTGTTAGGGGGTTAGGAGATTGCAGCAGTAGGGTGAGGTGAGGCCATGGAGGACTTAGTATATGTGGACCAGGATCTTGAATTGAATCTTCTGGGTGATGTGGAGCCAATGGAGTTGGGCAAGGATGGGGGAGATCACAAAGCTTGGAGCGGTAGAGGACATGAGCCGCAGACTTCTGGAGTATCTGTAGACTATGGAGGGACGGCTGATAAGCCTTAGTGTAGACGAGCCTGGATGTGATGAAGGCATGAATGAGGGTTTCAGTGACCTGAGGGGCGAGGTAATGGTGGAGTCGGGCAATAACGTGAGGTGAGGGAAGACAGAGCAGATCATGGCTTGGGGGAGGAAAGCCAGTTGAGGATCGAACAAGACACCTAGGTTCCTGACTGGCTTGGCGAGGTTGAGTGTGCAACCATGGAGGTTGATGCTGCCTGATGTGTGAAGGCGCTGGTGCGAGCCAATCAGGAGGGCATCGGTCTTGTTGACATTCTGTAGAAAATGAGCTCTCATCCAAGACTTGATTGTGACAGACAGTCTGTCAGGACAGCAGTGGTCCAGGAATCAAGGCTAGAGACAGAAAGATAAGAGTTGGGTGTCGTCCGCATCCATGTGGAAGTTGAACCCGTGTCTGCGGATGATGTTGCCAAGGGGAAGCATGATATTGAAATGTAGGGGAGATGGAGCGGGGAGGAGAGACGGTGTAGGAGGATGGGATGGTAAGCAATGTCGAAGACAGCAGAGAGGTCAAGGAGGACAAGGTGGCAGAGAGAGCCCTGCTCACAGAAAGTTAAGATGTCGGTGGGCTTTGACTAGGGCTGTCTCCATGCCATGGGCAGCATGGAAACTGGATTGTAGGGCTTCGAGGAAGCAATGGCGAGAGGGAAAGGAGCGAAGCCGGGAAGCAACGACTCGTTCCAGGGCCTTATAAGAGCAGAGCAGAGCGAGCGAGCGATTGAGAATTCTCTGGTGAACTGTCGGCCTGAGTGTCTCGGGGAGACTGGCTAACGACAGGCACCCTGTGCCGCGGGGACAAGTCAAGTGGGATTCCATCTGGGGCTGAAAGATAAACAGCCGCACCCACAGCCAGCCAGCCAGCGAGCGAACGAACAGCCAGGCCCATCACTGTGGTTTCCTGTACAGCACAAAAGCATTCCAGAGGCCGTGCTTGGCTTGCCTGCAGCAGAAGCTCGCAAACTGGTTGAAAACTTCCACTCGGCTCCAGCTCCACTTCTAACTCATCCCAGCTCAGCTCAACCGCAAATCTATATGCATTTACAACCTCACAGCCTTTCCACATCAGGAGTGGGAGGGCAATGAGCTCACCTGAGTAGTGGACAGGTAACACACCTGAGTAGTGGACAGGTAACCAACCCACCTGAGCAAGGGACAGGTTAGAGCACTTGTCTTGCCAGCTGGGGAGACTCAAGCTGGGGAGATATGTGTTCGAATCCCGGCAGGTCAGGGCGAAACCTTGGGCAAGTTTCCTTACTCCGCACACCTAATAATAATCCCTCCAAAAAAAAAACACAATAATAAAATTGGTCATTTCAATCCACGACTGTTTGTGTGGGGGGGACGCTGCTGTGCGCAATTGGCTGCCGCAATTCGCCCACAAATATATACAGTCGATTCACTTTACAGTATATTCTGTGAGGCGCTTTGAGACGTCGATAAGATGTGAAAAGCGCTGTATCAAACGCAAGGATTATTATTAAGGATTATAGGTAACGCATCTGAGCAGGGGGCTGGGTGCTGGTGACCCACCCGGGAGGCAGGTGAGAAGGAGGCATTGTTGAGTGCCCTCCACACTCCCAGGTCAGGTTTAGAGACACAGTAAAGCTCTAATCTCTAATCGGCAACATACAGCATGTCCAGCCTGGCGTTGCCATTGTCTCTGCCTCTCCGTGAGTGAGATTGGCACCGAGTGAGCGGTCTGTGAGCGAATGGATCAGCCTGGATTGTCAGCTCAAAACATTCCCAACAGAGCAAATAATAATAATAATAATAATAATAATAATCCTTGCATTTCGCACTTCATCACGCGATCGAGGCATCTCAAAGCGTTACCTAGTGTACACTATGCAGTGCAATGATTGCGTGTTTTGTGGGCGAATGCGGTTACTCCCAGAGTGACTCTCGCTTTATGTCATTTCACATCCAAGTGTTTCAATCCTGAAAATCCCCCTCTTCCTGCCAGGAAGTCTGAGCTGATATCAGGCAAAAGGCAACCCAACTGTGAGCTGTCAGCCTTTCCCAACTATCCTGTATTATTAATACCCCGTAGGGACGAGAGGTTGTCTCCCACCCGACCCCCTCCCCACCCTCGCAGAGGTGGGCTGACAATGTGTAGCACCCCTACCACACACACATCATATCTCCCCACACCGACCAGCTGGTGGGGTGGGATTGGGGGTAAGGTGAGGGCTGCATAGCAGACAACAGCTTTCCCCTTGAGCCCGAGTGACATGGGGGTATAATGGGGAGGGTTAGGCCTTCTCGTTACCCAGGTTAGAAGCTCCATAGTTTCCCCCCCCCTGCTACCCTCCAACAGAGCCCGCATGACACTGTACACAGCTCCCCCCCCCAACCCTCCCAACCCCCCCCCCCCACCCCCCGGAAGTGGCCTGACACTGTGTACACAGGCCTGCCTGCGTGGGTAACACACCGTTCTCTGATTTGCTGCCACTCTCTGTAAACACTGACAGCAGAACAGCCAAAGGTAAAGGTCTGAGACAGTAAACACTTCAAGACACGTGTGCGCAGGCACCAAACAAACACAGGCAGAGGCACGTGCACACTCACACACGTACACTCACACACACTGACACACATACACACACACACACACAGATGCACACACACACTGACACAGATATACATATGCTGTTACACATACCCACACACAGGCACACACACACACACACACTGACAGACATACTCACACACATACACACTAATGCACACACTTACACATATACACATACACACTGACAAACACACGCACTAACGCACACACACATATTCACATACACTGACACACACACACTGACACACATACACACTGACACACACACACACAGACACACACATATCCAAACACTCACCGACACACACATTCACACTGACACACATATGCACACACATATATACTTACTCATTGATGCATACACTCACACACATTCACTCATAAACATACACACTCATGCACATTGCACAGACTGATATACACGCTCACACACATATACACAAACATATACACACACACTCACATATATTTGACACGCATGTACACATACACATATTCATATACACTCTAACACTGACACACATGTGATATTTGCCGCCTCTCTCACTGGGAGTGTGCGTGTGCGGGGGCTGGCGGGTGGATCTACAATCCAGCCAGCGCTAGGGAGGGTGGAGAGGGAAAGGTGAGAGGCCATTAGCAGGACATGCAACCCCCACCTCCCCTAATCTCCAGCTTTGTGATCAATATAATAATAATAATAATACCCCTCGCATTTGATAAAGCGCTTTTCACGTCTTCTAGAAGGCTCAAAGCGCTTCACAGAGTATGCTGGGTGTGTTTGTGCTGGGCTGTGTTTGTGCTGGGATGTGTTGCGCTGGGCTGTGTTTGAGACATAAGCGCTCTGAGACGCCGCCCGGCGTGGACGGCGCTATATAAATCCAAGTTGTTGTTGTGGTTGTTTGCACTGGGCTGCGCTATGTTGCTCTGAGCTGCACTGGGCTGGGTCCCCAACATCTTGGGTCCCCTCCTTACATACAAATGTAATTGGTGGTTGCTGTGGTTTGCGTTGCACTGAGCTGGACTGCGCAGGGCTGTGTTGCAAACACTATGTTGTGTTTGTGCCAGGCTGGGTGCTGAGCTGCTCTGTTGCTCTGTGTTGTATTGCTGTGAGTGTTGGTGTGTTGCTGGCTGGAGCCCGGCACTGAGCTCTGTGTGTGTGCGTGTGTGGGTGGGTGTATGTGGGAGTGTGTGTGTGTGTGTGGTGGTGGGGGGGGGGGGGGGGGGGGGGGGGGGAACAATGAGGAACATTGTTTGTGGTGTCCACAACCAGCCATGCTCTGTCTGGCAGCACACAAACTACACCGCCTACACCCCCCCCCCCCCCAACCACCCCTGGCTGGCAGGGAGGCAGGTGTGTGGTTATCTGGCTCTGATAGGAGCACAGGAAGGGACTTGGCAGCACTGAGGCTGGGGGCGGTGGTGGAGGACAAAGTGACTGGTGCAACAGGTTACTGAGCTCTGGGCAATAAGCCAAAGGTAGTCAGCTCAGCCAACCTGGGCGATGTGTGTGTGATTAGAACATACTCTTCCCTGTAGGTGTGCGTCTGTGTGTGTGTGTGTGTGTTTGTGGGGGAGGGGTGGGGGGGGTGGGGGGGGTGGAGGGGAGGAGGTAGGAACCAGATCTCTGCACTCTGCAGTGCAGCCTGGCCTCATACCAGTTTCCGCACACACTGCCAGCCCTGCCCTGCCCTGCCCTCCCTCAGCCCCCCACCCCCCCCCCCACTGCCCTCCTTGCCATCACCTTGAGTTTCAAACAGGCGTCTCTGAGACACATCTGCACAATTGGTGGCTTTAACCCATTGGGCACCACCCGCACCCGAGGCTTTACATTAGGTCGCGAGTGTTGAGAGAGATCTCACTCGCCTGCTTTATACATCAGCTCACGCCCGAGCTAACAGCTCGTGTAAACTCTGGGTGATTGTGCACCATGTGTACACCCCACCTACAACAACAACAACAACAACAACAATAATAAATTGCATTTGTAATCGCACCCAAGTAAACAAGCCACGGGTAGGACAGCAACAACAACAACAAAATTGCACTTATATAGTGTCTTTCACGTCCCAAAGCACTGAACAGTCAGGTTGGGATCCGATCGGAGGGGAGGGGGAGGGGAGGGGAGGGGTAGGGGGAAGGGGAAGGAGAGTGGGAGAGGGGGAAGAGTTAGCGGAGCAGCCGAAGGCGCGGTCGAAGAGGAAGGTCTTGAGACCGGCCTTGAAGGAGGAAAGGGAGGAAGCGAGGGGGAGGGGCTGCGAGATGGAGTTCCACAGTGTGGGGGCAGAGAGGTTGAAAGCCCGGCCGCCGAGGGTTGGGGGGTTAGGGTGGCCTTGAAAGTGAGAACCAGGATCTTGAATTCGGTCCTCCAGGTGACGTGGAGCCAGTGGAGATGGTCGAGGTTGGGAGTGATGTGGTCAGGAAGCCTGGTCGCGGAGAGAACACGAGCTGCAGAATTCTGAATGATCTGCAGCCAGTGAAGGGAGGAGCTGGGGAGGCCGACGAGGAGAGAGTTCCCATAGTCGAGCCTGGAAGTGATAAAGGCGTGGATGAGAGTTTTGGTGGGGGGTGAGGTAGTGGCGGAGTCTGGCAATATTACAGAGGTGATGAGCGGATTCTCTCGATTTTGGTCACAAGGAAATCCAGCATCTCCTCGCAGTGGGAGTTCGAGGAGAGGATCTGCGAGGCGAGGAGGGGTGGATGGAGGAGATGGTTGGTGGTGGAGAAGAGAAGCCGGGGGTTGTCCTTCGCCTCCAGGATTATCTTGGAGTAGAAGGACAATTTGGTGGGGGAAGGCAAACTGGATTAGACCCCAGTTATGCTTTGGCCCTGGAAATTCTTATGTTCTCATGTGCAAACCGTGGCGATCAGAGGGAACCTCGATTTGGGAACCCAACAACTAATGAAAGCGTTTGTTTGTTTGTTATCTCCTAGGGAGGAAGTGGAGCCAGTGAGAGACGCAGAGAGAGAGACCCAGCCCTGCCCGCTCCTCTATCTATCAGTGGTCGGCCCTCCAGCATCTCTACCCTCCCCAACCCTCTGGAATGCCATCCCTGAGCCCCTCTGCCTCACCGCCCCCAAACGCCCCTCTTGCGTCCTATAGGACCTCTCTCAAGACCTTCCTCTTAATTCCTCTTAACCCCCAGCTCGGGTGCAAACAGCTCACTGTCCAGCGCCTGGGGTCCAGTGTCCTCTCAATTTGTCGTCGAGACAGAGGGAGAGAAGTGGAGGTTTATTTTCTGAAATAAATCGATGGCTTTGTGCAGAATTGGCAACGCTGCAATTGCCGCAGTCAGGAGTGTTGGCTGGAGTCACACACACAAACACACACGCCCTGAGCTGGCTGCTCAGGTCTGTCACACCTATTGTTTAGTTAATGAATATGTCACTGTTCCTCTCTCTGCCCTGAGGCTCACACAACACAGGATGCCACCTGTCAACCTGATTAGCCACATACCTGGGCCATCACAGGCCAACCATTCTATTGTTCCTCAAGCATGTTGCGTTGGGTGTTTAATTCCAAACACCATTGCCCTGCTCTCTCGCTCTCTCTCTTCTGTTCTGTGCCTTTTCTCTATCGCTCTCTCTCCAAATTTAGGCTGACTGTTGGGACGGTGTGTGCTCGATGCCTCGGCTAATTTGTTGCACAAAACGTTGTACCATTCAACGGTAAAAATCCTGCAAAGTGTCTTGAGATGGTTTGACTACCTGATAGTAACAATAATCCTTGCGTTTGGTCCTTCCCTTATCACGTCTTTGAGACGTCTCAAAACGCATCACAAAATATACCGTATTAGTATATAATACTAATTATAGTTAGTAGCAGCCAATTGCGTACAGCAGTGTCCCACTCACAGTCATGGATTGAGTGACCAAATTATCTTTTAATCTTTTAATTTTGCGTTTTGTTTATCTTTCAATCTTTTTTTTTGAAGGGATTGTTATTTTGAGGCACTTCACGCGATGCTAAATCATCTCAAAGCACCTGCTTCACAGTTATCAACGTTAAGAGTAGAAACTGCCATGTGGCAACCAATTTGCACATGGCAAATTCCAGCAGATAGCCACAAGGTGAACGTTGGGCAGGCCCTTCTCGTCCACAATTGCAGGTTTCACATCCACCCGCTCAGGGCATAACTGGGACCTCGGGTTAATGTCTCATCCTCTGACATTGCCGCGTTTCCTCCCTCGCGCTGGGATGGAGCTGTAGCCAAGACTGCGAGCTCAACGTCCAATGTGAGACTTGAGTCTCGAGCACAAGGATGTGGCTGAGTAGTGGAAGATTTCAGAGAAACATATTTCAGTACCAAGTCATTCTGTTAGTAGGAAACAGATAATAGTGTTTCATTCATTTCCTCACGACTGGAATTGTGCAACTTGTAGCTGGAATTAACTTCGGCATATCATTACACACCATGTTTACATAACACACCGTGGGTTACTGGCTGTAACTCTATTATATAATTCACTGTATGTTAATGGCTATAACACTGTATGTTATACAACACACTGAGTGTGTGGAATCTAATGATCTTGAATACAATATATTTTTCCCACTCTTTTCCTCTCTCCTTCTCATTCTTTATCACTTTGTCTCTTTTTCTCTCTTTCTCTGCCACATATAGTTCACTCCAAATTCCCCAGTACAACCATTTGCGTCCCTCCCTGCCTACTGCACGCGGCAATATGCTGCAAACAGTCACGGGTTGAGTTACCAAATTATTATTATCTATTTTAGTGAATTATTTGGAAGGAATTATTATCCCCAGAAAATCAATCCACCGTTCGATGAACAACCGGGTTCCTAGGTAAGGAAGGTAAGGTAACCAGAGGAGGTAAACAGGGGAGTGTGGAGTAAGAAAACTTGCCTAATGTTTCTCCCTGCTGGGAATTGAACCCAGATCCTCTTGCAGACAAGTGGGCTAAAACAAATATCTACAAATGTTAAATGTTACAATAATGGCCTTATAAAAATAATAATAATCCTTACATTTATATAGCGCTTTCCACGTCTTATCGACGTCTCAAAGCGCTTCACAGAATACAACAACGTCCCAAGGTTGGGACCAGAGCAGGGGGGAAGGGAGAAGACAAGAGGGAGGAAAGGGGGGAGAAGAGGTAGGGACCAGTGCGGGGGAGAGGGGTCGTGGTTGGGAGAAGGAAAGTAGGAAAATTGTACATTTGTGGGAGAGACAATTTGTTTGCAAGGCTAACATTGAGATAAATTTGGGGGCCGTGGTTCTCCTGGCAGTAAAAGAAGATAAATAGGAGGAAGTGTTCGGTTAGCTGCCAGCTGGCACACGGTGTTACACTCACAACACAGTCATCAGGGTGAGTAACTGGCTTCCAGTTATAGCTTCCCACCTGTCACCCACACACAGTCGTCCAGCCGTAGTAATCAGTTCACATGTGCCACAGCACCAGCCCAGATTTGATTAAACATCTCCACTCATCCCTTTGTTTATTGCCACACAAACACTCACGTGAGTTTACAGTGTTGTTGGAACAACTCAGTCCCGAGGTCGTTGTCAAGCAATTTGGGCTGAACAACTTCAACAATATCACAATCACACTCAGCCCTGACCCCTCAGTGTCTATCAAATCATCACCAGTGGTGTGTATCACATGTGTGTAGTGCATGTGTGAATGGGACTGTGTAGTGTATGCGTCAGTAGGACTGGATAGTGTATGTGTGAATGGGACTGTGTAGCATATGTGTGAATGGGACTGTGTAGTGTATGTGTGAATGGGACTGTGTAGTGTATGTGTGAATGGGACTGTGTAGTGTATGTGTGAATGGGACTGTGTAGTGTATGTGTGAATGGGACTGTGTAGTGCATGTGTGAATGGGACTGTGTAGCATATGTGTGAATGGGACTGTGTAGTGCATGTGTGAATGGGACTGTGCAATGCATGTGTGAATGAGTCTGTGTAGTGTATGTGTGAATGGGACTGTGCAGTGCATGCGTCAGAGGGACTGCGTAGTACGGTACAGGCGTCAGTGACACTGGGTTCATGTGAAATTGTTTTGCTGAGATGATTCTGAAGAAGTCCCCTTTTCCGTCCCCTTTTCTCGCTGCCTTTTTCTCTTCTGTTTGTGACGCTGCCTCCAGCCGGGACCCTCCTCCCTCTCACAGCCTGAACCTGTTTTGCTGGTTCCTCTGACTCACTTCCATTCAGCTTTTGGCGTGAGGGACAATCAGTGGGAGGCCCTGGCCGTGTCCCACACCTGACCCAGTCGCTGCCAGCGCTCCGAGACATGTGGATATGACAGGCACTTTGTGAGGAGCCAGGATTAGCCATGTTTTGCCCACAAAATCAATCAGCACACAGTCAATTCACTTTACGATCACTTTCCTGACGTGAATGGCACTGTGCAAATGCACTCTGTCGTTGCTGCTTGCACTAGATGCTGTGTTTTTTTTTGAGACGTCTCAAAGACGCCACAATAAACATCACCCTTGCATTTTGATATAGCGCTTTTCACATCTTCTAGACGTCTCAAAACGCTTCGCAGAATATCCCGTAAAGTGGGTTTGACTGTATATTTGGGGGGGACAAAACACGGCAGCCGATTGCGCACAGAAAGTGTCCCACAAACAGTCGTGGATTGAAATGGCCGATTTTTTTTTAAAAAAGGGATTATTATCAGGTGTGTGGATTAAGGAACGTCTCTCACTTGCGAGGTGAGTGCTTTAACCACTGAGCCACAGGACTCCTAAAATGAAGGATTATTATTATTCTTATTATCTTGCTTGTTGGGAGACTGGTAGTGGGTGCTGGAAACTACATTGACTAAAGTGATGGGGGGGTGGGGGGAGCAGCGATCGCCACACTAACCTCTCAAAAGTGAACTTGATTAACATGTAAAAAACCTACAGGGGAGGGGAGGGCGGTGGGGAAATGGCGATAGGTCCCAGAAACGGAACTGAAATTGCTCTGATAGAATCTGTGCAGACACAATGAGCTAAACGGCCTCCTTCAGAGCTGTTAATTTCTACGATAATAATAATAATAATCCTTGCATTTGATAATAGCGCTTATCACGTCATTGAGTTGCCCACTAAACCTTTCGCAGAATATACTGCAAAGTGTAGTGACCTGCGTATTTTGGTGGGTGAAACACAGCAGTCAATTACGCATAATAGTGTTCCACAAACAGTTGTTGCCTGAGTGACCACATTTTGCGGGTTTGGAGTGCTTATTGCCCCTATAAAGCGATGTGCCAATCATAGAAACATGAGAGGCCATTCAGTCCTTCAAGCGTGTTTCGTGATTACATAAGATCATGAATGATCTGTAGCTCAACTCCAATTATCCGCCTTCTCATTCACGCATTCATCACATCTAGGCTCGACGACGCCAACGCCCTGCTTGTTGGACTTCCCAACTCCTCCCTCCCTAGGCTGCAGATCATCCAGATCTCTGCGGCCTCTGTCCTCTACAGCTCCAAGCTCCGTGACCCCACCTCCCCCATTATCGCCTGACTCCATTAGCTTCCCATCACCCAGAGGATTCAATTCAAGATCCTGGTCCTCATCTTCAAAGCCCTCCATGGCCTTGCCCCACCCTACCTTTGTGACCTCCTAACCGCCTACCAACCTGCCCGCTCCCTCTGCTCAATATCCCCCGACCACCCGCCCCATATCTTTAGAATTCCATACTGCGCTCCCTCTGCCTCCCTAGCCTCCTTCAAGTCCTGCCTCAAGACCCTCCTCTTATACGGTCTTATCAGTCACCCCAATCCCCACCTTCCCCCAGTTTGTGTCTGAAACGTTCATATCCCTTGATTTCCTGACCAAATAAATATGTGACCTCCTCAGTCTTGAAAGCGTGAATGGATCCAGCATCCACGGCCTTTTGCGGGGGGGAAGGGAGGGGGAAGAATTCCACTACCGTTTGGGTGAAAAAATATTTCCTGTTCAGGATTCCCCTCACCAGATGAAATGGTTTATCTGTAGCTACCCTATCGAATCCTCAATCACATCACCCTTCAGCCTTCTAAACTCAAGGCAATAGAGATTATGTTTATGCAAGCTGTCCTCATAATTTAACCACTTAAGCCCTGGTATCCTTCTGTTGAATCTCCCCTGCACTCCTACAACATATCCTTCAGTATATCAATATATCCTTCCTGAGGTGCGGGGCCTAAAACTGAACGCAGTCTCCAGTTGTGGGTCTGACCAAAGGTCAATATAGTTGAAACATCATTTCCTCTATCCTTAAGTTCCAGCGCCTTGAGCCAGCAGGTCAGCCTCCCGTTAGCCTTCTTTGACGATGTTTTGTGATTGTGAGCTTGTTTTCAGTGATTTGCGTCTGAGGAACCCTTCGCTCTTCCACAGTTTGTGGCTCCTCGCCGTTTAGGAAATCTTCTGTTTCCCTACTTTTGGATCCACAGTAGGGAATGACTTCACCGCTTGCCCACATTTAATCTTCCAACAGCCGAGTTTCTACCTCCGCCTGTGGTGCTATGATACAGCAGGGGGCACTGTGCCAGGGTATCACACACTGTGGCTGCCCAGTGCATGTGAGGCCCCTTTGACGCGCCCATTGATTACATTGAGCAGCCCTGAGCCAAAGGCAGCATTCCACACAGCACACTCACACTCTGACTCCCGCTGTGTACAATTCCAGGCCGCTCAGTCACTTCCCATTCACATCCACGGAATTCCTGATCCACGGATAAACTATTCCCTGACAATTCACTGTGTGCGGCGTCCGATCCGCAGCGGTGGGAGCTGGCATCACTGCGGTGATGTGATTTAAAGGGGGCCTCGATTTGTCAAAGTAGTATCACGTCTCTCTTGGCATCCCATTGGCTTCTCTCTCTCTCTCTCTCTCTCTCTCTCTCTCCCTCCCTGTTTCGTGGGATGTCCTCCCGACGTGAAAGGAGCTCGCTCTACAAATGTCATTTTGTTGTTGTTGTTGTAGCCGCATCACGCACACACCTTGAAGGGGAGAGAGAGAGAGAGAGAGAGAGAGAGAACACGAGACGGAGATGAAGATGGTTCTGGGAAACAAAGTTTTAAGTCTTAGAGACTGTAGTCCTGTAACCTATTCTTACACCCATGCTGCCTGAGGTCTTGTTACTCCACTGGGAAGAGACTCAAATACCCCAAGAGATAAGGACCGGAAGGCTGAAATTCCATCTCAGCCTGTGAGGCCACTTTACACTCATGTTTCACCCACAAAATATTCACTTTTCAGTACATTCTGCGAAGTGCTTTTCCTTATCACGTCTCAATGATGCAATAAGGCACTAAATCAAATGCGAGAATTGTTATATTATTACAATAATGCATCCATTTCATTGCAGCTCTGTACTGTACTTGCAATTACTGTGTTTAATAGCAGCTCCCGGGGGATATCACACAGAGTGACGAGAAGACATCAGAATGTATGTTTTTTTTTAATTTCGCTCCAGTGTTCAGTTGCCACTAAACATATTCGCAGGCGTGTTGTGTGCGGCTGTGCACACACACACACACACACACCACACACATACACAACACAACACACAGTCCCTTAGGCAATATCAGGCTATGATTCATTTCCTCTGTGGAAAGCTCAGAATCACTGAATTTTACAGCACCGGTTGTGCCTGTGCTGATCCTTCGAAAGAGCCACAAACTAGTAGCTCCCTAACTCTTACCCCAACTAATCCCCCGATCGTAATCCAACTATAGTCTCACTCCCGCTCTCACCCCATTGCCCTGCATATTTTTCCCTTTCAAGTACCTATCCAATTCCATTCTATAGACTATCGAATCTGCTTCCACCGCCCCTCCAGGCAGTGCCTTTGAGATCGTAACAATTCCAAAGCTTTACTGAATTTCTCTCTCGCTGTGTCCTGGTCAACAATTCCCCCCAAATAAAATTAGCCAATTCACGTCTGGCTGTTTGCGGGGGAGGCTGCCGTGCGCAAATTGCGCTGCCGCGTTTCACCCACAAAATATACAGTCGATTCACTTTACAGTATATTCTGTGAAGGGCTTTGAGACGTCTCTAAGACATGATAAGGCTGTATAATATAATATAATATAATAATAATCCTTGCATTTGTTACAGCGCTTTTCACGTCTTCTAGGCGTCTCAAAGTGCTTCGCAGAATACGCTGTAAAGTGAATTGACTGTGTATGTTTGGGCAAAACTATATCAATTGGAAGTATTATTATTATTATTATTATTAATTACAAGTTTTAAGATGAAGTCGGTGCATTTGCACTGTGAGTGAGTGAGTGAGTGAAGTGTGTGTTGCCTCAGTCTGATTGCTATGGGGCAGATTGTTGTGGGCCCCACCACTGCACTATGCAGACAATGAATGAGAATGGAAATGATTTGTTCACGTTATTGCCTCCTCGTCCAGATAATAATCCTGATATGTGTGTGTATGTGTGTGTGAGTGAGTGACTGTGTGTGTGTGTGGAGGTGGGGGGGGGGGGGGGGGGGGGAGGAGGAAGGAAATACATCCTGAGCATTGTGTGTGTATGTGTTGCCTGTTTAAACCTCTCTCTCTCTCTCTCTCTCTGTGTGGGCGGAGTGAGCCGTTTATTAAGCAAACTGCGGGAGAATTGCAACACAAATACATTTAAATCAGGGAAAGAGCTATAGAGAGGGAGAGAGAGAGAGACAGACACACATATACAAAGAGAGAGAGAGACACACACACAGCGGGACTCACACACACATACAGATTCATAGACAAGAGAGACTCAGTCAGACAGACAGACAGAGAGAGAGACACACAGAGAGAGAGAGATACACAGAGACGAAGAGAAACCGGATTCAGTTTGGGAGTGAGGAGAATGGCTGCCGTGTGAACAATAATAATAGTGATAATAACTTCTCACCAGAGGGTAAGTGAGTGAGTGAGTGAGTGAGGGTATAATGTTGTCCATTATCAGGGCTGTGGTCTCACCTCTTTTGTTCCGAGGCTCTGGCTGCAGCCTTTCTCTCCTCTCTCTCTCCTTCCCTCTTCTCTCTTTATCTCTCTGCCTCTTTCTCCCCCCCTCATCACTCCCTCTCTAACTCTGTTTCTGGGCTTGAACTGGAAGTTGTGAAGCTGTAACTCACACTGGAGAGTGTAAACTAAGTTTCAAAACTTTCCCAAAACTTTTTTTTGGGGGGTATAAAAAAAACCTCTTGCACTTTTCCCCAAATAATCGTGCAAATGACTTTTCAAACCCTAAATTTACAATTGCTTTTAGCGCCAGCTCTAGGTTTAATGCTCAGCATATTTTCACCCCCACAAAAAAAAATACACAGTCACTACACTGTACAGTGTACTCAGGGAAGCGCTTTGAGGCGTCTCGAAGACGTGATAA
>JAYJKW010000496.1:0-33272 GCA_035084275.1 Hydrolagus colliei
GGGTGGTTGTGCGTGGGTGGTTGTGTGTGTGTGTAGATGGTGCGTGTGTTTGTATAGATGAGTGTGGGGGGGGGTTGTGTGTGTGTAGGTGGTTGTGTGTGTTTGTGTAGGTGGTGTGTGTGTGTGTGTGGAGGGGGTCTGTGAATGTGTGTGCGTTTCCCAGGTTGTTTTTTTATATCCGAGATTAGAAGTGTTTTTTTTAAAAAAAAGGCCTGGATTTCTGGCTCCACATTAATTTCTTAAAATGAATGCCACCATTAAAACAAATTGCCACCAACAACAGTGTGAATTCTGAATCCAGTTGTACTTCTGCTTATTCTATCCTTGTGATAACAATAACAAATGCGTTTGATGCATCGCTTTTCAGGTCCAGGGGACTTCTCGCTTTACACTGCGCTGTAAAGTGACTTGTGTTTTTGCAGGTGAATGTGGCAGGTGATTTACGCACAAGCAAACCATGAAGTGAGTGTCCAAATTTATCTGGGTGGTTGGGTTGAGGTGGGTGGTCAGGCGGGGGAATTGTTGGCCAGGATGCTGGGAGAGAGACAAACGCACTTAATTATGTTTGAGTAATGCTGCGGGATTTTTGATGTCCGCCTGAACAGCTCGTGGGTCAGCCCGAGACCTGTGTGAAATCAGAGGCCCGAAGTGTGGGGCTCGAACCCTGAACCTACAGACACCCAGGGCCAAATGAGCCAAGCCGAGCCCTGAGATTGTTGAGTTCATTATTAACTGCATCACTGGTCACTAGGTGCTGAAGGTGGTCAAGTCCTTAGCTATTAACCCCTTGAACAGCCAGCCTCCTTCTGCCCTTCCACGTCCCCTCACCTCTTCTATCTGTTATAAATCACACCTTAAAACTATTGCCCCTGTAGTCAGTTACCCTACCCCCTTCCCCCGTCCCCTCTGTAAGCCCTTCTGGTTAACAGGAGCTGTCATATCTTCTCTCCCCACCCCACGCTCTTAAAATACTGAGCGCAGATTATTTTAACGAGCGTGAAAGTGATACAGAGGAGCTAACAACAGACTCAAGAGGTCCCTGTAATCTGATTGACAAGGGCCACTGAGCCTCCAGGTCTCGAAATAAAAGATCTTCGAGCTGCTGTGAGAACTTTGGTTGAACTGTGAGATGTGAGACCTTGGGTAATAATAATACTAATTAATATCAATAATCTTGCATTCGATGTGGCATTTGATCACATCGTTGACATGTCTCAATGCGTTTCACAGGATGTTTAAAAAGTGGATTGGCTGTGTACGGTATTTGGTGGGAGAAACGCGGCAGTAAGGATCATTATTATTGTTATTATAGAAATTCAGTACAATGCTTTGATACACCAAGGCAGGAGAACAAGATGGCATAGATTGAGATCTAATGGTTTCAAGGGTCTTCTTCATCTTGCGATGAAGCCAGTGAGCTTTGTATGATGCTAATGTTTTCAAGCCTCGACTAATGAGCCAGTGAATTCTCCGCTCATTGTGGAAAGCACACACTGCTCGATGCCTTGGAACTTGGGGAAAAAAACATCCAAGTAAAAGCAGTCCTTCAGTGGGACTGAGTTGGGTGGCTCTTCCAAAGAGCCAGCACAGGTACAATGGGGCTAAGAGCCTCATTCTGTGCTGTTCAAATCCCTTCACTCCCTGGCACCTCCTACCTCTCCGACCTCCTCAATCTGCTCGACTGGCCCTGGCTTCCTGCTTGTCCCTCGCACCCTCCGCTCCAGCACTGGAGTTTGCGCATTTAGCCATCGCACCCCGAAACTCTGGAACACTGGGCAATTCTTATTTGAAGGATTGTTGGCCAGGAGACTGGGAGAAACTCCCTTCGCCTTACGAGCAGTCTTTTCAAATAGAGTGTCCAATGGGATCTTTCGTGTTCACCTGAGCGAGCAGACCGGAACTCGGTTTAATATCTCACCCACAGACCATCACTTCCCACAATGTAGCACACCCCCCCACCCCCCACCCCCCCAGTACTGCACTGAAATGTCACCTTACTAGACTATATGAATTTCAAGTCCTCACGTGGGGCTTGAATCCACAACCTTCTGACACAGAGGTGAGAGAGAGAGAGAGAGAAACCAACTGAGCCAGGCTGACACGCGTATTGAGATTGAAACCCGTGGAATCCCTGAATTGGAATCTTGTCAAAAGTTTGGATTTTTTTGCTCCAGATTAATGACTCCTCGTGCCAACCTGACCACAGCGACTGAATAATATATGAGCCTAATGAACCACCAAGTCAACCCATTGATTTTGTTTTTATTGTGGTGAGAAATGGATCCTATCGAAGCAAATCTAGCTTTGTAGTCAACCCTAAATAGTTTTCCTATTGATCCAATCATGTTAGATGCCTAATGTGTTTTGTTCTGTCTCCATGGAAGTGTAATACATCTCCTGTGTGCATTGCGATAGCTAGTGTTTAGGCTACATGGCTGTTAATTGTGCAATTTGTAATTGGGAAGCAAAAAACAACTCTACTAAACAGTTTTCAGAAGAAGCTACCAGTGTGCTTAAAGCCATAAAATATCTGTGCAGGACTGGGGCATAGCACCAGGCCAATCCTTACGTTGAAGCTCTGAGCTGCCCTTCACAGCTTCGGACTCAGCAATAATGTCCCTTCAGTCTCGAGCTCTGTAATCAGTTTCACCCCAGTTGATTTTATGGTAGTCTTTCAGCTGGAAGTGACCGTTGTTTAGGTGTGAGCCTTGGGTCTCGGGTCAATCGATCATGGAGGACGTTGGGGGAAGTTTGAACCCGGCTGATTCTGACCTCCCTCTCCCAGGTGAGGCCTGGGCCAATTTAGCCTCCCTGTACAGCCTCAGAAACACTTCATTTCAGTCGCATGTTTATTCCACAGACACTTGCATCTCTCTGGGAAAGTACTTTGAGAAATTTCAGTGATGTTGAAATCTGTGAAGTGCTGTAGCTCACTGGTTAGAGCACTCGCCTTGCAAGTAAGAGACCTAGGTTAAATTCTAGACGGGGGTGAGGGGGGCAAAACCTCGCGCAAGTTTCATTACTCCACATGTCTGATAATAATCCCTTGAAAGAAAACAATAATTAATTGGTCATTTCCATCCATGACAGTTTGTGGGATACAAACTATCGGCCACAACTATACCGTCAATTCACTTTACAGCATATTCCGAGAAGCGCTTTGAGATGTCTAGAAGACGTAAAAAGCGCTATATCAAATGCAAAGATCATTATATACTGTTTATATGTATACATATATATAATGTATCAAAGGTAAGGATTATTATGATGTTAAGACAGATTTGACCAGTTCGGATCTGGTGATTAGCTTTGATCCGAATAAACAGAGAGTAGTTTAGTAACTGCTCTCAAGACTGCCTCTAAGCAGATTGGACCCGAGCTCCTGTTTCTAGAGATGAAAGGGGAGCACAGGTAACATGGACTATATAACTGTTCTGACCTTTACCTCAAAAAAGATAGCAATCTGACCCTGTAGAGGCGCCATTGTCTGATAAGAGTAGTTTGTGGTTTGCGGCTAGTATATTATACAGATGACCCCAATTAACTCTTAACCAGTCGCTGGCATTATTGTTCTTTATCTGGAATCAAAATGACTTTGGAACTTTGCGTATGAAATGCATTCGTATTCCTTACTCCTGTGTCGTATTAGAAAGTGTGAAATGTTGGCCTGGTCAGTGCAATTGAAGGCTTTAGGTTTGAAAATCCTCAACATCTTGTTGTTTGTAAATCCACTAGGGCTTTGGCTTGCAAGGTTAACGGGAGCTAAGGAATCTGTGCTCCCAGTGACCTCCACTGCCTGTTGCAAGTCCTAGCCAGGCTGGCTGGTCTGTCCTGTCATTATAGCTGTGCCCTGGAGTACTGCAGACCTGTCTCGCTTGCAAACAGGAATACTTTCACGCAAAAACATCTGTAGTATTTCGTGCTTTGTTTATACTTTCACACAAGACTGACTTGATGCTGACGTTCCACTCCCAGGCCCATCACTTTAGAGCCAGCTCAGAGCCAAGTACTGTTATTATTATTTTACTAGGGTATTATATAATAATAATACTTGCATTTGATATCACATCTTCGAGACGTCTCAAAACGCTTCACAGAATACACTGTAAAGTGAATCGACCTGTATATTTTGAGGGCGAAATGCACCAGCCAATTTGCACATAACAGTGTCACCACAAACAGTCGTGGATTGAGCGACCAATTTATTATCTTTTTTGGGGGGAAGGAACTAGCGATCTGCTCATTTCCGAAGTAAAGTGTTATTATCATCATCATCAGCCGATCATCTAACAACCGGGTTCCTACTTACAGTCATTACAGAGTGGGGGTGGCTTCCTGGAATCACTCCGGGAAGCCAGCACTCCGCTGCTGGAAGCTGATGCCTGTCGTTGCGTCTTTAACATTGCTGGAATTTTACGCTGTCTCTGGAACAAAGTTACTGTCGTCTCATCATTCACCGTCTGACACGGCCTTAACTGACGGCGCACTTTGAAAAGGAGGCATCCCGTTTGCGAGGAATTATTGCTCTGAACGCCTCGCGTCGTATTAGTGGCCATTACCAGCGAGATGAGATGAGCTGCCCGCCAAGGACACTGCGAGCTGAAGGCATTTAGCTCGTTTAAGGCGTCTGTCTGAGAGGCTCATTAGTTTTTCACCCAGATATTTCAGCACACAGCCACCAGTTATTTATGAAGGTGGGAGATTAGAGCAGTGGGGTGGGCGGCGGGAGTGAAGGGGCAATGAGAAACCATATCAGATATCGGCAGAAACGTGAAATGAATCGTGTGACAGAAGCCGACCACAAATCTCCTTTTTTTCTTTGGCATTTAAGAGTTATAGTTGTGTTCCGAGTGGGACAAGCAGAGTTACCCGATAGCTCCACTGGCTCATGTAACAATCACTCCCTCTGTGTGTCTGTCACATTGTAAAGATGCATGAGGATGTTTGCCTCGTTATCCCTGTGTTGGAGCCAGTGAGTTGCTGGTTAAGTGAGAACTCTGTGGTTCGCGAAACCGTCCCACGCACACTCCCCACGACAGTCCCCTCCAACACACAGTTACAATGATACTAATAAGAATAATCCTTGCATTTGATATATAGCGCTTTTCACACCTTATCGACATCAGTGGGACGCTGCTGTGCGCAACTGGCTGCTGCGTTTCGCCCACAAATATACAGTCAATTCACTTCGCAGTATATTCTGTGAAGTGCTTTGAGACGTCTAGAAGACGTGAAAGCGTCTAGAGGACAAATGCAAGGATTATTATTATATTGACATAGCAGGGCAGTGTTGGGGGAATGTACTGCGTTGTGGGACATGCCATTCTTTGGGTGAGCTGCCAAACTGATATCCCACCTGCCTGTTTCAGGTGTGTATCAACGAACCACAGAGTTTCAACCTGCATCCTGACCAGCATTCCTCCAGATCAGAGTTGGTCTTTCAGCTCAGTTATATTCGTGGTACTTTACAGTGTGGAAAAAGGCATGTTGTACTTTTGAGTATCAAGGGACTTAAGGCATGTTGTACTTTTGAGTATCAAGGGGCTAAGGCAATTATTGTGAAGCACTTTGGAGACACATTGATATTCTAAAGCCTCAACGATAAAAATGCAGGTTGTTTGACTTCTTCCTCTTGGCTGCTGTTCAGTTTAGTTCCTCTTAAACGTTGCTTTGTCTGCAAGTTCACCCTCCCTCAGTCTATATCCCATTCCCTCTCCCTCCCTCCCCCACCTCTCACTCTCTTTCTCTCTCGTTCCTTCATGATATGCACCATATCTTGTCCCCTCAGAGTGGGGCCCAAGCCTCTTGCAATGGGGTTCCTTGATTCAAAGCCAAGAATAGTGGAGAGCGAGTCAGCTTCCAGTTCCACCCCCCCACCCGCTTCTCTGTTCTCTTTATGTCTCCCAGGTGGCTTATCTGAGAGAGCGAACTCATTGGCGCGGAGCTGGGCTATGGATTTGGCAATAGCTGGGCTTCCCTTCTTAAAGGGCCTTGTGCTGTTTTCAGATTTCTGGGATTTGGCTCTTCTAAGTTCAGTGAGCGGGTTCAGTGATGTTTGATCCCTGCCCTCATCAAGAGGAAGCCGAGATACTGGCGTTCAGAACTCACTTGAGTACTTGACAACCGTTTGTGGGTCACCTCCGAGCGCAATTGGCTGCCGCGTGGCGCTCACCAAATACACGGTCAATCCACTTTGCAGCTCCTGTAGCTCAGTGGTTAGAGCCCTCGCCTTACAAGCATGAGACCTGTGTTCGAATGCAGGCAGATCAGGGCGAAATCTTGGGCAAGTTTCCTTACTCCGCACACGTGCCTAATACACACACACCTAATAATAATCTGTCCAAAAAACCCCCCAATAATAAAATGGGTCATTTCAATCCACGACTGTTTGTGGGACACTGCTGTGTGCAATTGGCTACTGTGTTTCGCCCACAAATATACAGTCAATTCACTTTACAGTATACTGCATTCTGTGCAGGGCTTTGAGCCGTTGATAAGATGTGAAAAGCGCAATATCAAATGTAAGGATTATTATTCTTATTATTATTAAATGCTACGAACGCTTCGAGACATCTCAATGACACTTAATAAGGACACCTTAACAAATGTAAGGATTATTATTTACTACAAAAAAAATACCTGACTGCTTGGTTGAACTAATGAAAGGCACCAGAATCTTAACCCAGGTAGAAGGACAAAGGAGTCAAAAGGATTCTTCGTGAGTGATGGTTGGGAGGGCAAAGTGGTGGGGGAAGGGGAATAAGAGAAAAAATACCTGTTGACATTTTTTTGTAAATGCTGTGAGATATTTGTCGAATGTTCTTTTTTTTTGGTAGAATTTCACGGAACACACCGTGTATCAGGTTTAACCAAACTAAATGCAGAATACAAGAGTCTGGGTTTCAGCTATCTGTCTGGACATATTAAATTGCATTTCGAGTTGGGGATGGGTGTTAATGCAAAGGGCAAAGTGCTCCCTTTAGAAAATGATTAATGCACCAGAGACTTGCACTGGAATTCTGGCATCAGATTCTAGTTTCTACTGAGGATTTTACCTGGGGCTTTCTCGCAGCAGACAGACACTACCAAGAGGGTTTGAGAAGTGGGGTGGGGGTGTGTGTGTGGGGGGGGCTTTGATAGACGAGGAAGGTGTTGGATATAGCAACGAGAGGACCCTCAAAACCCCTCAGTTTTGAGACGACCCTCAAAACTAGCCAGATTTCCCACTCCCACTGCCCAGGACACCTTTCAAAATAAACAGTCACAACACTTTAAAGAAGTAAATCCCGCGAAGTTCTTTGAGACGTCCTCCCGACCTAACACTGCAGACAGCCAACCTAATACATGACTGTTATATGCTTTGAATGAGTTGAGAATAAGAAGTAATGTAGCTTTCGGTTATAATTCTGTTCAGATCCCTTTCCTACCCCCGCCCCTCCCCCCTCTCTGCCCCCCCCTCCTCTCCCTCTTACCCCTTCCGACCCACTCCACTACCCCCTCCCCACTTCTTTCCCCACCTCTGAAGCATTGGTGATGCACTGACATTGGGGCTTCTTGTCCAACAAATTGGAGCCATGTTGCTCTGCCGCCGAAGAGAGCATTACTTTGTCCAAATTGAATCAGTGCTGTCTGACATTAGCTTTAACATGCATTGCGGACTGTGTCAGGCAAACTAGCAAACTGTGAAATTACCCGCAAGCTTTAATCTTTCCCCAGAGGTTTCAGCCTCGTGTATCCTTCCATCATAGAGGTTGTTACACCGTGCAGCGTACACTTCGGTAGATGTATTGAACGAGTTCGGCGGCATTTCAGACATTAGATCAACTCTGATGTTGACTGCTTTCCAAAGCCTGATGATTTGTAATACCAAAGTCACCCAATTGATAAGTGCACAGACTACCGAATGTGGAGTCCTGTAGAGTATAGGTTAGGGCACTCAAGCAACAGGCCCTGGGTTTGATTTCTGGGAAGGGCAGATGTTAGGCAACGACAACAACAACAAAATGACACTTGTATCGTACCTTTCACATCGGAAGGACGTCCCAAGGCGCTGGGCAGTCAACGTTTCAGACCCAAGCTGGGGTCGGGATTCGGGGAGGGTGGAGGGAAAGGAGAGGATTTGGGGTGACCGATGGGGCCGTCGAAGAGGTGGGTCTCGAGGCAGGACTTGAAGGAGGCCAGGGATGGGTGGAGGAGGAGGGACATGTGGGATGGAATTCCAGAGGTTGAGGGCAACAAATTACATTTGTATAGTGCCTTTCATGTCAGGAAGACTTCCCAAGGCACTGGACAGTCAGGGGTCTGCACCCGAGCTGGTGGATAGGATCAGGAGAGTTGGAAGGCAGGGAGGGTAGGGGTAGGAGGAAAATTAGTTCACACTCCTCTGTTTGCCAAGTGATAAGTAGAAACCCGGTAAAGTCGATTGGAGGATAATTTTTCCCTTTTTTAACGAAAATAATAATGTAGTCATTCAATCCAGACTCTTTGTGAGACACTGCTGTGCGCTGTTGGCTGCCAATTCATATAGAGTCAATTCACTTTACAGTGTATTCCGTGAAGTGCTTTGAGACATCTCGAAGACATGGTAAGACGCTGTAACCAACGCAAGGTTTATTACGATCTCTTGTTGAATACTGTCACGGGATCTTTAACATCTACTTGGAGATACAAAAAACTGGAATATCGGTTTAATGTCTCATCAGAAGGACAGATTGTCAGCAGTAGATGCGATGCTGAGCAGGGAGTGGGTTGGAAATTGCTGGGGCCAATGCAGAGGTGTGATCCTGTTAGTGTGTAGGATCGTTGAGCCGCAGTTACCGAATTAATCAAGTTGATTAATGGGTTGTCTGCGCCACAGAAAAGCCCTTCGGAGGTCTACATGGGAATTCAGCCTTGCGTTCTGATCAATTTTTCCTCCCCATGTTTCTCTCCCTTTGATAACTAGCCGTATCTGAGGGTAGGAGGAGGTTTGGATGATGTACGCTGTGGTATGTGTCCTGACTGTTAACAGCAACTCCATGTAATGATCTGGCAGAGGCAAGGCATTCTGAAGGAAACTTAACTCCTTCTGTTCCCTGTTATGCTACAACAATAATGGTAATCATAATAATCCTTGCATTTCCAATAATAAATTGGACACTCAATCCACGACTGTTTGTGGGACACTGCTGTGCGCAATTGGCTGCTGCGTTTCACCCACAAAATATGCAGTCAATCTACTTTACAGCCTATACTGTGAAGCGCTCTTTCCTCCAATATGACCTCCCCCATATGAACTGATAACATTCCTGCATTTTGGACCTCTGGTGTGTTTGAGGTGAAACATTGACACGGCTGGAAAATAGACTCTCTGGATTAACATACAGTATCACTACCTTAAGATAGCAGCTATCCCCTCCTGGAGGTTTTTTTTTGACAGGTTGTGTGTTAGGAGGCGTGAACGGCTAATGGCTTCTGGTATTATTTTAGAAAGTCATTTCTGAGCCAGTTATTTGTTTTTTTCGTTGCCCTTTAAGCCCCAGGGGCAGCACCTGGACATAGCTGGTTATCAGAGTGACCTCAGTGTGTGTCTCTCTCCCCGCGCCCCCCCTTCCTCCCCCATGACTTGTTTCACGTCCAAGACAATAACATTCTCAGCAGGATTGCCCACGTGCTGTGCGGAGACCACGGGTGGCTAGCGGGAGGTGACGTGGGGTGGGAGGGTGAGTGAAAAACAAAGGCAAATGGGCCACACACAAACAGGAATATGTAGATAATATAATACTCCTCGTGTTTGTCTTGTCATCAAAACGTCTCAAAGCACTTGTTGCTCAGTAGTTAGAGCACTCGCCTTACAAGCGTGAGACCTGCGTTCGAATCCAGGCAGATCAGGTTGAAATCTTGGGCAAGTTTCCTGACTCCATACGCCTAGTAATAATTAATTATAATAATCCAAAAAAATACACAATAACAAAATTGGTCTTTTCAATCCACGATTGTTTGTGGGACACTGCTGTGCGCAATTGGCTGTCACGCTTCGCTCACAAATATACAGTTAATTCACTTTTCTACCCTTTTTCAAATAGCACCAAGGAATCTTTAACGTCCACCTGATCAGGGGCCTCGGTTTAATGTCAACAACACAAACAACTTGCATTTATATGGCGTCTTTCACACGCCTTAAGGGGAAGCGTCCCACAGCGGTTGAGAGTGACAGAGTCCACCCGAGTTTAGATTCACTCCAATTATGTAGCGTTTCCGACCGTGCAAAATTTGTCAAATGATTGAATTTCAGTTGCGGATTTGAAGTTGGTTTCCATCTGCTCTTGAAAGAAATGTTTTGGGGGACAAAAAATTGGTAAATTGTAAATAGAGCAAATCTTGATCAGAGCGGAATTTGAATCTAGGTCTATCTGTTACTTTTTCTACGCATTTTGATTTAAAAAGGGAAAGAAATTAAATTGCAGAGACAGACCTCGATTTTTATTTAATTTAAAATGAAGGCACAGCTGTCTTTTCATCTAATAGTAATACAATAATAATAATCCTTGTATTTGACATAGCGCCAATGTGATGTCTCAAAGCGCTTCGCGGAATGTATTGCAATATGGGGTGAGTTTATATTTCGTGGAAGAAATGCATTTGGACGCGAGCTGCAAGATAGCTCCTGTGTATTTTACAAGTGTTTTGGTCTAAGCTTCACCTGTCACTATTGCAGAGCCTGCTGGCTGACGGTTTTATGATGAGAGTATAAATCTCTTTTCACTGAGTGTATATCTGCTTAAGTGCCTGTGCAAAAGATGACTTTTATGCTGTCGGTCGTCTCGGAGCGCTTTGTGGGAATTTAAAATAAATGAAAATCCTCAACGTTTCATGGCAGGAGGAGGATGTCTCAAAGTGCTTCGCAGGATTTCCTGCAAAGCAGAGCCACTGCGTGTTTTGCGGACGAGCGCGGCAGCCCATTTGCGCACAGAGAGGTCCCTGCAAACAGCATGAAGCCAATGAATGATTTTTAGTTCTTACTCACTGGCCTCTGTGGAGTCATGGCAAATAGATTGTGGAAGCACAGGCTTGTTTTAAGTCAGAGAATCTTACAGCACAGAAGGAGGCCATTTGACCTATCGTGCCTGTGTCGGCTCTTTGAAATAGCTACTGAACTGATCTGACTCCCCCTCTCTTTCCCCATAGCCCCACAATCTTTTCCTTTTCAAATTCCTATTCCAATTCCCTTTTGAAAGCGACTATCGAATCCAGTTCCAACGTCCTTTCAGTCAACGCATTCCGGATCATAAGAACTCTGCGTCTGAGTCGTCTGGTCACCGACGCACCCGCCAGAGGAAACGGTTTCTTCGTATCCGCTGTGCGCAATTGGCTGCCGCGTTTCGCCCACATATATACAGTCAATCCACTTTACAGTATATACAGTGAAGCGCTTTGAGACATTGATAAGATGTGAAAAGCGCAATATCAAATGCAAGGATTATTATTACTATTACTCTTATCAAAACCCTTCGCAATTTTGATTAAATCTCTCTATTAAATCTCCCTTTCACCTTCTCTGCTCAAAGGAGAACAGCCTCAACTGATCCCAACGGATCAATTCAGGGAAAAAAAAGGTAAATAAATTTTCGCCTGAAATTAAGTATGTGTGATGTGAACTTCACCTCCTTGAGCTGCCGTGACCGATGGTACAAAGAGTGTGCATCGAGTTTCAGCCCTCGAGCTGCTGTTTTGTAAACAGTTTGGACCGAAACCTCTTGTTCCCCCAATCACTTCCCCGCGCAGTTTCACCCAACTATTTTTTTCGTCTCTGGTGTTTCCATTTCGTTTTATAGTTGGTGAACTGAAACTCGAGAAAGGTGAATGAAGTGTTTGAATCATTGTTGTCAAAAAACACACCCGCAGCCCCTACTTTGTTTTGTTTAACCTCGCCATTATTTCTCTTTTTAACCCCCCCGCCCCACCCACCCCCTTCATTAAACATTGATGTTTCATCAATGTTCTCCACAAAATAAACTGTTTGGCAAAACTTTTATTGCTTGCGGAGGGAGATAAGGCAGAGGTGACACAATAAAACTCTCTCTCTCTCTCTCTATATATATATACAGTATATATACTGTACATATATATATATAAAGCCCTAAATGTTTCTTCCACAACATATACAGTCAATTCACTTTGCAATAAGCTTTGAGACGTCACAATGGCAGGATAATGTGCTTTATCAAATGCAAGGATTATTACTATGAGAATTCTCATTGGATGAAGTCAATTGCTCTCACTGCCAGATTTTGACGATTTTCTCTGGGCTGTTCTTATCACAGGGCTGTCTGCTCATTAATTTATCGGATGAGCCATTGAGATAAAGTCCCATCTGCCTATTCAGGAAGACGTTAAAGATCCCGTTGAAAGCATCAGTCAAAAAGAGAAGGGAGATTTCCAATGATCCTCTAGATAACTCCACTAACTTAATGGCTGTTGCGAGGCTAAAACATTGGCTACTCTTATTGCCTACAAACACACACATTCACTATACTTTGACAGCAATATACCTGTGAAGAGCTTTGAGCCGTGTTTGATGCTGCACCCAAACAGAAAAGGTTCTCATCTATTTTCTATTATCATTCCGCTGTCAACCAGGTCAACGCTGGTTTCGATTTGGAGTCTAAGGAAGGCATTGGAAAAGTGTCTGTTTTTTGCCTCAGGTGCCTGGTCAAGCTGCTTAACAATAATAATACGGTAATGATATTGCATTTGATAAAGCACCTGATTACGTAATTGAGACTTCTCAAAGCGCATCACGAAATAGATTGTAAAACGTGGCAGCCAATTGCGCACAACAGTGCCCCACAAACAGTCGTGGATTGAGTGAGCAAATTATTATTGTTTCATTTATTGATTTGAAGGGATTAGATTAAGAGAAAATAATTTGATGGTGGAGGGGGTGGGGTGCAGGGCGGGGTTTGGTGAGGGTGGAAGGTGATACAGGCGTGCAGGGTTGAGGTGAAACAAAGTATTTTATTGCTCCTTTCTCACTGAAATTCCATTTTTTGCGGGTCTGGTGGTCTGCGGCACAGTCGTAGCCACTTCCTGCTTTCTGTCCTAAACCCAGAGACGCATCGGAAAGTAATGCAATCATAAAACACAATATTGTCAATGCAAATCTATTGATGTTGACCCAACAATGCTGGCATGTGGGTGGATGACTGCAGCCTTTCCTTGCTGACTTGTTGGCTGAGAGCTAAAGCTTAACATTTCCTGGATGTGATGTTGATGTGTTCTCGGGTCTAACTATAACCTGTATAATAAAATAATAATAATAATCCTTGCATTTGATATAGCGCTTTTCACATCTTCTAGACGTCTCAAAACGCTTCACAGAATATACTGTAAAGTGAATTGACTGTATATTTGTGGGCGAAACGCTGCAGCCAATTGCGCACAGCAGTGTCCCCACAAACAGTCGTGGATTGAAATGACCAAATTTATTCTTGTGGTTTTTGTTTGGAAGGATTATTATTAGGCGTGAGTTCAACGTCCCAGAGTGGGAGCTTAATCCCACAACCTTCTGACCCCGAGGTGAAAGTGCAACCAACTGAGCCAGTCGGACACATCTGGTCCCTAGTGAAGAAATTCACTGCTTTATTAGTTAATCAATAGCCTCTTTTCTAGTGCAACATCGGCAAACACATAACATTGCCCATAGATCAAAGTTAGTTAGTCCTTTGTGTTACTGTAAAGACACAACTTGGAAGCTACAAAGGCCAAGAGTACTTATGGAGTCGATCAGTATGTTTTCCTGTGTAAACCGGAATGATTAGATTGAGCTATTCCTATTTTATTTCTGTTTTCTGCCCAATCTTATCAAGTAGTTATGGAGACGTCTAAAAGCGCTTCAAAGGAATCGCTATAATGTGTAATGACTATGGCAGTCATTTTGCGCACAGTGTCTCACAAACAATCATGAGGTGATTGGGTCGATTTAATCCAGAGGAATGTTGACCAGAACACTGGGAGAGAGTCTCGCTTCTCATTTTGTAACAGCCATGGGATCCACCTAAATAGGACCTTGGTTTTAAAATCACATCTGAAGCACGCCATGCCTGATATTGCAACGCATCCTCCTGCACCACCCCCAGCACTGTACTGGATTTCAGGCTGGACTATGAGCTCAAACTGTGAGCTTTCTGGAGTCCTGAAGCTCAGTGGTTAGGACACTTGACTGTCAAGTGAGAAACTTGGGTTTGATTCCAGCTGGGGTCAAACATTGGGCAAGATTCCTTACATCACACGTCTGTTAATCATCTCTCAAGAAAAAAATATATACTAGTTACTTCAATCCACGGCTATTTGTGGGACGCCGCTGTGCGCAATGGGCTGCCACGTTTCGCCCACAAATATACAGGCAATTCATTTCATACAATATATTCTGTGAAGCGCTCGCAGACATCTAGAAGAAGTGAAAAGCGCCATATCAAAAAATGCAAGGATTTATTATTATTATTAAAGTCTCAAAGTGGAGCTAGAGAACCAACCTTCTGACTCGAAGGTGAGAGTGCTACTCACTGAGTCTGGCTGCCATACCAATAACAACAATAACAACAACAACAACAAAATTGCACTTATATAGCGCTTTTCACGTCGGGAGGACGTCCCACAGCGCTGAACAGTTGGGTCGGGGGCGGGGCGGGGGGTCGGGTCGGGTCAGGGTAGGGGGAAGGGGAAGGAGAGTGGGAAGAGTAGTGGGGCAGCCGAAGGCGCGGTCGAAGAGGAGTCCCGTTGGTATTCCTGTGGGCTCACGTGAACTCCGCTGTGGAAATGGATCGGAACAGTGTTCCCACACGTCAAGCTGCCACAATGTGGAGCTGTTGTAGCTCAGTGGTTAGTGCACTCTCCTCACAAGCGTGAGACCCTGTGTTCGAATCGAGGCAGGTCAGGGTGAAACCTTGGGCAAGTTTCAACTTTCTCCACACGCCTAATGATAATCCGTCCAAAAAAACACACAATAATCTACACAACAGGAAAAGCTTCTGCTACTTTGACCAACAAAAGCCCCGCTGTAATGTACAGTAAAGCCATTCCATTGGCAATATTTGTAACAAACGACGCATGTGAAAGAATCTATGGCTTTGGGCATCTTTGTACTACTGTCCAGGGAGATTGGAGATAGTTCAGACAAGGATGGTGTACACAGAAAGTAATGTGCCAGCTCGACGGTGATGACATTGTCTCTCTATGTACAGTTATTATTCATACAATTTCTATTCTTTTCACTCCCCTGATAATAGTGAATAGAGATTTATCTTGACAATTTTTTTTATGATTGGTTGGAAATGCATTTTCCTGCTGTGAATCCTGTTGTCTTATTACTCCACCACCCCGGCCCCATAACTGGATCAGCTATATACCCTGGGGAGGTTAACAAGCCAAAGATGGTATCACTCGGATTTCTGTCAATTTCCCCTCCCTCCCTTCCCTCCCTCTCTCCCTCCCCCCGGTTAGTTGGCTAACGATCTTCCATACGTAAAGATTTTTTTACGTATTATAAAATCAAAATCCACGGAGCAAGGCATTTGCGTTCGGTGTTTGTTTAGAGTTCCAGTCTGATTCGAGCCTCCCTCATTACAACAGCAACTTGCAATCACGTAACCCTATTGGTGTGAGATGGCGTCTCGGAGCGTTTCACGGTAGTGGAGCTGGGGAGAAAGAGGGCGAAGGTCAAAGAAGAAAGTCTTCAGCTGCGATCTGAATCCTCGCATTTCATGTCGCGCCTTGTCACATTGTAGAGACCCGTCAAAGAGCTTCACAGCGTACACTGTAAAATGGTTTTTGACAAGACTGGCAGTGTGGGGACAAGGCGGAAGGCTGTGGATCCGATCCGTAGTTTTCTACTCTCAGATTAAACAGAAATAGACAGCTCTGCCCTTTTATACTTAGCCGTTTGATATATAGAGTTACAAAGGCACGACTGAATCCCTTTTCTGTAGCGTGAGCTGAATGTTAGACATCGTTCCCATTTAAGTGCGTGCTGAAAAACGTACATCACCGAGGCCGGATGAAAGAATTGCTCCCAGACTCGCAAGGAGGCAAGCGGACCACAGTGTACAGTAGTGAATATGTGCGGGGGCCATAACATGAGGGGGAATGGGAGTGCATTACTTATTCCGGGGCTGACCTCATTAGATAGGACATAAAAACGGTCTGTTCAATTGGAAATTGCCTCTCGGTGGCCCGTTCACTCCTCCGTGAGTGGTGAGTGGGAGCTTATTTATTACCTTAACCGATTCAAGCAATTGGCAATCATTCCCGGCTAAGGGCTCAGGAGATTTGGTAACAATATTTGCTGCCTAATCCCTAACGTAGGTGGTGGGGCATTTGCAGAAGTGTCATCCTTCGGATGAGATATTAAACCAAATTTCCATCTGTCCGTTGGGGCGGATGGTAAAAATCCCTTCTCTTCGTCGTGCCTTCTGCTGCCCTCACCCCAAGCTCTCTCCCTCCCCTCCCCACTACCCTGCCCCTCTCCCTTGCTCGGGTCCCGACCTGACTGTTCAGGGCCTTGGGACGTCCTCCCGACGTGAAAGGCGTTCTATAAATGTAATTTTGTTGTTGTTGTTGGTGGTGCTGTTCGAAATAGAATTGTTCAATTATCCTAGGGCTGTTTGTGGTAGGGGATGGGAGGCATTAATAATAATAATAATAATGATAATAATCCTTGCATTTGATAGAGTGCTTTTACATCTTATGTAAAGACTTCGCAAAGCGCTTCACAGAATATACTGTAAAGTGTATTGACTGTACATTTGTGGGCGAAATGCGGCAGCCAATTGCGTACAGCAGTGTCCCCACAAACAGTCGTGGATTGAAATGACCCATTTATTATCGTGGTTTTTTTTGGGGACGGATTATTATTAGGCGCTCGTGTGTGGAGTAAGGAAACTTGCCCACGGTTTCGCCCTTATCCGCCTGGATTCGAACACAATGTCTCACGCTTGTAAGGTGAGTGCTCTAAACCACTGAGCTCCAGGAGCTCCAGGTGTGGAATTACTGTATGGAAATTGCCCTGCACAGTCACAGCCGCTGGACGTGGCAGGAAATTCAGCGAGGCATCCCCTCTCGTTAAGCTTCGGATGAGACTCTGAACCTGGGGTGGGTGGGGGAGGTCTATTTTGCATAATGTTCCAAATGTGTGCGGACGGCTGGGTAGTAAAAGTTATGACTGATAATTTATGGACCGATAAACGACGGTCTGATGTTGCACAGTTCTAGTGTCAGTGAAGCATTTATACATTGGCTGTGGAATACCACGAGATATATTGTGCTTGTTTCGTGTTCATTAAATATGCAGTTGAACTACCAAAATGCCTGTTTTCCATACAGGGGGCTGGGGGGGAAAACACATGCGCAAATTTGTACCTTACTTCCTATTATAATCCTCTATTCCTGACCTAGAGATACTGCAGAGGGCATCAGTGTCTTGTCTCGTCTCCTCACATCTCAGAGGGATAATAATAATAATAATAATAATAATAATCGCATTTGATATAGCGCTTTCCACATCTTATCAACGTCCCAAAGCGCTTCACAGAATATACTGTAAAGTGAATTGACTGTATATATTTGTGGGCGAATCGCGGCAGCCAATTGCACACAGCAGTGTCCCACACACAGTCGTGGATTGGAATGACCAATATTATTATTGTGTTTTTTTGGAGGGATTATTATTAGGCGTGTGGAGTAAGGAAACTTGCCCAAGGTTTCGCCCTGACCTGCCTGGATTCGAACACAGGTCTCCCCAGCTTGGTCTCCCCAGCTTGCAAGACAAGTGCTCTAACCATTGAGCCACAGGAGCTCCACAAGACATCCCAACAACTTGTGTCAGCAATTTTACTGAGCTGTGGTGTTGTCTGACCCAAATCCCATGTGGGTCTCCCATCACAAGTTTTGCCTTGGGCAAATTTGGCTCAGTAAAATTGCTGACACAAGTTTTTGGGACGTCTTTCCTATGTGAAGGGCGCTGTGCAAGTGTAATTTGTCGTTGTCGTAGTCGCTCGCTTTTTTGTAGTCAGTAAACGGCATCTCTTGTGCTGTTTCTTAGCAGCCAGACTTGCTCACAACTGGATGACATTCCCTTTACTACTACTAATAAAAATCCTTACGCTTGATACATCGCGTTATCTTGTCTTCAAGATGTCTCAAAGCCTCAAAGTCTCAAATTCGTGTTTCACAGAATATACTGTACAGTGAATTGACTGTGTATTTTGTGGGAGTTATTACCCCCCGAAAAGCAATCGACTAACCACCAGATTTCTACTTATTACTAGGCAAACAGAGGCGTGTAGAGTAAGGAAACTTGCCTCAGGTTTCGCCCCATTCGGGAACCAAACGCAGGTTCTCTCGCTTGCGAGGCGAGTGCTCTAACCAATTTGCTACAGGACTGTTCCGTACACGAGGTGCGTTAACCTCTCCAAATCAATGCACGTCTGGAGTTGCTCCTGAAGAACTGGTAGAAAGCAAAAAGTCTTCTCGCCCTTTCAACAACTGCCTGCCGCTCACCCCACACCCCCACCACACGCTCTCACTCTCCTGAATTTAGTATTTACTTACCAAAAACCAACAGCGCCAGGTAAAGCAAACAGTGGTGTTAAGTAAATCCAATTACTGATTGCCATTCACAGAGAGCTCTGAGGCGAGCTGTTGATTTATTTGACTGACTACATTCATGAGTTGCAGTGTTGCACAATCGAGTGCAGTGTTGGGGCATCATTGGAGGTGCTGTCCTTCAGAGTTCTTCGTGATGATTGCTATCCAGCAGTCACAGCTCCAAACGTTTGTGAGTGTTGGTGTGTGTGTGTGTGTGTGTGTGTGTGTGTATGTGTACATGTTGCGTGTACGTGGGCATTCAAGGCATGATGTATTTTAGTCTCCGCTACTGTCAAGCGCTCTGAGACACTATCCTGCAGGAAGGGTAGTGTATAAATGCAAGTTGTTGTTGATTCATACTTGCGGGAGAATGGAAGAGATGGATATAGGAAAGGGGACAAGAAGGGGTAGGAGATTTGCAGGAGTATGATCACTGGCATGGACTAGTTGGGCTGTTTCCGTGCTGCAACAAATCTGTGCAATTCTATGTAAATCTATGCCATTAAAAGTAAGGCTGTGCAGAATTTTTGCCATGAGATCTTTGAAGTCCACCCGAACTGGCAGCCAGGACCACAGTTTTAACGCTTCACCTGAAAGATGGCATCTTTGGCAGTGCCCTCCCTCCCTCCCTCCCTCCCTCCCTCCCTCCAGCACTGCACTAGAGTATCGGTGTTGATTGTGAGCTCGCAGACCCCAAGATGTGATCCGCGATGATTTGCAGAAGAGGCCCATGGTTTTGGGTGGAAGTGGCCGGAGCAGTGGGGAAGCCAGCGAGGTTGCTTGTCTTGCGTGTCAGAATGTGGCAGAACATCGATAAGACAACCCCCCCGAGCAGTTTACGAGCAATGTTTGTTTGGCGTTGAGCACGGCTCGAAATTGACTGTCACCCACCTGTCGAAATGTGACGTTGCACTTTGTAACACGATGCCCTGGCAAACCTTTTGCTGTAGTATTAGCCCCTTGTGAAGCCACGAGCTCCAAAGGCACCTTTGTGTGGTTTGAATTAAACCGCGCGTCCGCACCGAAAGAGGAAGAGGGGTTCCGACACCTGGCGTTTTTTTTTAAAGGCGCTAAATGAGAGCTGACGATTTCTTGTTCCATTTCAGCCTCGCTTCCGGTGGCCAATGAGCGTTTGTTTTTTTGTTAACAATCCTTGCCTTAGCGAGAGAACGTCTCAAAGCGCTTCACCCAATCTTTCTACAAAGTGCAGTGACTGTGTTAGGATGTCAGAGTGAACGCTGCCCCGTTTCCTGAGGATTAGGTAGCTGTTCGTTCACCGATGGATCTCCCCCTGTTTCAGTTTACACCCTTGTATGTCACTCTGTTCCCTTCTTCCCCCACGCACGCATCCATTGTCCTCTGAAACCCTCAACCACTGGAAAGCCGGGACGAGACACACACCTCTCACTGAAATCACCAAGGAAATAAGGTACGGATTAGGTTGCCAGGCAACTGATATCCCCGGTACTGTACTTCTTACACCCCTCTCAGATGCACGGAAACCTGATAGTCCCTTTGGAACAGACAAACAACCAAACCAGAGCCAAATCCAAGCTCAATCTGCTGCTGTGGCTGGGACTGCACAGATGGTGGAACCCGATTTTACACAGTGCATCATAATAACGATAATAATTTCACTCATAGGATTTCACTGTGACGTGTAGTGACTGTGCATATCTGTAGGTGAACGGTGCAGACAATTTTGCAGTGCAGTGACATCCCACAAACGGTCAGGAAATGAATAACGGATCATATTGGTGTGTGTGTGTGTGGTTGTTGTTGGCCAAGATACCAGGAGAGACTCTCTATGTGTTTGGAAGTACAGTACAAGAAAATAGTTAAGACTGACCTCAACAAGTTGCCAAAATTCCGCACGCTCCGAATGACTACATAAATAAGAGTGAATCTAGATATGGGGAGAATCCCTCCCTCCTTCACACAGCATCCTCCCCCACACCACCCCCCACCCAAATTGAAGATAGTGTTCTTTCCAAAGGGGGGATTTCAAACGATCGAAATTTCACACAAGTTCCGAATTCAGAGTTATATACCAGCGTTGCCTACAAATCTGAGTTGAAGATCATTATTACAATGTTATCTTTAAACTTGCTGTGTGTGTGTATGTATGAAACAAAGGGAGTGAAATATCAGAGCATGTCACCACTGGTTAGAGCTGCCTGACAAAGCCACTACAATAAAGTCTTCTCTACACCCCCCCCGTCCTCAGCCCGCTTCTCAATAGACACATGGCAGCTCTCGGTTGGAGCCAGCATCTGATATTAAGCAGACGCAGGTTGAGGGATGAGCGAAGGCTGGTTGGCAGCCTGGGCCATTAACTCTTTGTCGTGACTCCACAACATTGTACGTTAATTACACGTCTCGCCAGCCCCTGACAGGAACACGAGCCTGCAGACAATGCAGAGGTCAGATAGGCATCACCTGCTATTTCATTTGCTGTTTTCAACTGAAATAGAATCTCAGCCCCCGAGATGGGAACTGGCTGGATCGACAGGAGAAACGATGAAAGTGATACCCGCTTTTTCTAATCTCCTCCCATGAAACCTTTAGGGTAAAACTTCTCCACTCAGAGGGTAGTGAATTTACGGAATTGTCTACCCCCCAAAAAAAAGGCTGTAGACACTCTCAGTCCTTGAACACGTTCAAGACTGAAATTGACAGATTTCCTATGGACAAGGGGATTAAGGGATATGGGGATAAGGCGGGTAGGTGGAGTTATATTAGAAGATCAGCTGTGATTTTATTGAATGGCGGGACAGGCTCGAGGGGCCGAATGGCCTACTCCTGCTCCTAGTTCTTATGTAAAACAAACTGCAGTTTATACTCCTGGAACTTTCTGTTTTGTATTGAGGCGATAAAAATATATTTTCCGTCCAGATTTGTAAGTGAAAGGAATTAGAGTTGTATCTTTGATTTCCTGTCTGGCGACTTATTTTAGGCAAATCTCTCTCCAAAACAAACCTTTTGCTTCAATACAGTACAGTATTTCGTAAGGTCGTTCTTCAGATGAGGCATTTCACAGTGTTAAACCGAGTCTGCCTGTTCAGGTGGACGTTAAAGATCCCATGGCACTATTTGAAAACAGAAGGAAGTTTCTCTCTCTCCCAGTGTCTTGGCCAACAATCCCCCAAATAAAATTGGTCACTCACTCCAAGGCTGTTTGTGGGACATTTTGCCCACAAACTGTAGCCAATCCACTTTACAGTATGTCCGGTGAAGTGCTTTGAGATGTCTCAACGCAGCGATGAAGCGCTATACAAAAACGAATGCATGAATTATCCTGTTTCCCTAATTCCGGAGAGGATCGAGGCACAGGTTGGCAAGAGATGAGGCTTGGAAATCACAGAGTGTGTACTCAAGTAACTGCTATACTGAGTCTAACCAGCTGAAATCGCATTAAATGTTTCATTTAGTTCAACTCCGGCAGCTGTTTGCAGTGCAAGTTTACTTGATAACGTAGGGAACTGGAGTAGTCTTTGGCTGCTCGCGATGGGTAGCTGTCAACGCTTGAAAGCGTAGAGCCTATTAATAATAGTAGTAACAACAACAGCAATCATCCTAGGTGGACATCTCCCTCTTAGAGGAAGGCTGAGCTGAGAGTTCAGTGGCTGTAAGCACAGTCATCAAACTAAGTCAAAGGGTGTATTTTGAAGGCAGGAGTTCAAGTCTGTGGGAGTAGATTGAATAAATTATGGATTAATATTGATTATTGTTAATAATAAAAACGCTTGCGTTTGATGTAGCTCCTTTTTAACCGTTGATGCGTCGCAAAGCACTTCACAGAATGTTGCTGGAAAGTAAATTCACTCTATTGTGGGCGTAAGTGTACTAACTGCATATTTGTGTAGGCAAACATGGCAGCCAGTTTTGTGCACACAGCAACATTCCACCAAATGTCAACGAGGTAGGTTTTGAGATGGATTTAAAGGCAGGTGGGGAGACTGTAGGGCTTAAGAGAAGGGTCAAGTAATACATTTGAAGCTGATGACAGCATGAAACAGGGAAATAAACACAGTATTATCAGTGTATGCGAACTGCCTAAATACTGGTGCGTGTACTTCATTTTATTGAGGACGGGTTGCAGTGGTTAGACACTGTAGGTGTTATGACAGTCAATATTATTTATTAATACTTAATAATAGTGGGATCATAACTAAGTCTAAATGGTATGTAAAATTATTTCAAAAGCCAAAGTAGATCATCTGATTTAATCTTTAATTGCCGGCCTGGTAATTGCCACTGCTGCTAAAGTGGGTGTGGAGAAGACAGTCACTGTCTGTGTGATCAGCTCAGGGGGAGAAAATCCACTTTAAGGAGCTTTCTGATCAACCGTTAACCCTTCAAGGCCCTGGTCCCTCACACACCTCACAGCTCAACTCAAAACAACCACAACAAAATTACACTTTTATAGTGCCTTTCACGTTGGGAGTCATGGTGTCAGACCCGAGCTGGGGTCGGGGATAGGGAGGGTGGAGAGAAAGGATTTGAGGTGACCGAAGGAACCTTTGAAGAGGACGGTCTTGAAGGACTTAAAGCAGGCTATGGAGGGGGCAGGGTGGAGGGACTGCAGGATGGAGTTCCAGAGGTTGGGGGCCGGAGGTTGGGTGGGGCGAAGCCGCGGAGAGCTTTGAATGTGAGGACCGGGATCTTGAATTGGATCTTCTGGACGATGGGGAACCAGTGGAGTCAAGGTAAGGTAATGGTGGTGTCGGGCAATATTGCAAAGGTGCGGGAAGACGGAGCGAGTCATTGCTTGGATGTGGGAGAGGAAAGAGAGTTGAGGATTGAACAACACATCTCGGTCCCTGACAAAATAATCTTGCATACTTTTCTTTTCAAAGTTGTGCCACAGGATCTTTATCATTCAGATGATCACAGTCACAATGGTGAATGGTAAAGATTAGTTGAATGAGTTTGATGTCTCATCCAAACGGTATCCTGGTCAACAGTCCTTTTATCTAGATAAAATTAATCATTCACCTCATGGCCTTTTGTGGGATATCGTTTGTGGACAAATTGTCAGCTACATTTACTGACAAAGACAGTCACTAAATTTTGAGACATTTTGACATTATAATAATGATCTTCTATGCTGTAATAATCCTTGCATTTGACATTTGGGGGCCTTATCACTTCATCAAAACATTTCAAAGCATTTCACACGATTTACTGTGTAACGGGCTTGATATTAAATGCAAGGATTCTTATTGTAATAGCAGTGGTCACTTTGCTTATTCAGCCTTGGGTGAGAGTCTGTGCTTTCCTGACTCGCAAAGGGTTACAGTGAAATGCAGTTTCAGTGAGGATCCATGTTGAATTTTCTCTTTAATCTAAACAAGTAATTCAGCCTGGAATCCCTACTGTTCTTTGAGACCACGTACAACAGTTACCTCATGCGGACAAAGCAATGAAAGAATGTGCATTTGATGTCAATGGGGGAGAGGGGACGAGGGAGGGGTGCGTGCGTGTAAAATGTATACATTTTCTCTTTACTCTAGATATGGAATAATGTCTAAATAACAGACTTTTTTGTCTCCTTATGAAATACGTTTGCATGAGCATTTTGCGATACAATACATTCAGCGCCAGAAGAGTATTAGCGATGGAAATTCAGGCCTCCAAGGGTTAATATTGCCTGGCAGCTCTGGGAAGAGTCAGAACTTAATTATCAGGAGCTCAGATAAACGTATTACCACAAGTAAATAAGAGCTTCATTCCCAGTGTGTATTGAAGAACAGCTAGGAGTCCTTGGGGAGGGAGAGTGGGAGGGCTTGTGTCATTACTGTTCATTCCTCTGCAGACAAATTGACCTCGGTGCATAAATTACTATTTTTTCAAACGGGTAAGAGCGAAATTATAGACGTATTCCATCATCTCCCCGTGTATCGAATCAAAGCGAAAAAAAAACCTATGGTATGTATTACTTTTTTTTAGAAATCTATGACCTTGCATCGGAAATCCCATGGTGTCAGTGATGACTCTAGCACCAAGCTCATGCCTTGTCTCAGATTGGCTGCATCCTGCTCCTAGCAACATCAGACTACAGCCCGACTTTGATCAGCCACCCACCACTAGATTTGATTTGAATGCCGGACCAATTTTAATCCATTTGATCTCTTCCTTCTGTAACATCCTGCCAACCCGTCCGTCCATCACAGGATCGAGCAGCTTCTTAAGTTAGTCTTAGGGCTCTGGAATGCTACCCTGCATGAAGGGCGCTACATAAATGCAAGTTGTTATTATTGCTGTTTGGGTCCAGTGTCCTCGCCTCAAATACCTGTCAACTTATTCCAGTTATTAAATACCTTCTGGCTGCTAAGAAAAATCCTGAAAACTGACTTGGCAAAAATCAGAAGGTATCCAGGACCAAATTACTAGTGATTAAGAGGCGAACTTGAGGATGTCCCTCTGATAGTGACATGGTCACAGTGTTAGCCCAAGATGCCCTTTGGACAAATGACTTTGAGCAAATAATAGTCATAATCCTTACCATTTGATACTGCCTTGCCCATGTCAGGAGGACGTTTCACAGTGTTTCACAGGATACTATTATAATTTGTGGTGACTGTATGTGGACGCAACAACAACAAAATAACATTTGTATAGCGCCTTTCACGTTGGGAGGGTGTTCTAAGGCGCTGGACAGACAGTATTTCGGAGCTGAGCTGGGGCCCGGGATTCAGGAGGATGGAGGGCAGGGGTAGAAGGGAGTGAGAAAGCACGGTCGAAGAGGAGAGCCTTGAGGTCGTTGTTGAAAGAGGCAAGCTATTTGCACACAGCAATGCCTCACAAACTTGGGTTGATGTGTTTTCGTCTTTGACACTGCGATTCCCACAGGAGAAGTCGTTCAGCCGTGTCCTCTCTGCTGATCTGCCTTGTGGGTTTGATTTGGAGGAGCGTATGTTTCATAAGGGCCACACTTGGCAGAAGTCCAGGTCTGAGTACAAAAAGGAAAGGAGTCTGGGATTAATGGTAATGGTTACTGTGCTCTTGATAGACATTTACAGGTGACGGGATAAGCAACTTAGCCCTGTTGCATCCGTTGACATTCCCATTGGGAACCGGAGAGCTCCTTGGAGGATCGAGACGGGACGCACTGGACTGGAAGAACAGCGCTTTCAGTCTCCCTGCGACTCATGGCAGGAGAGTTAATTGTTATCAGCACTTTGCAAGCTGTGCCATCCCTCAGAAATGTAATTACACGGGGAATCACGAATCTTAATGACAGAGGGCAGCCTGATGTGTTTAATGGATTTCCGCGCTGCGGCTAAACTAATCTCATTTGAAAAGACAGGCGCGTGCTACTGACAAGGATCTTGTGTGCAGAAGAGCTTTGACATTTAATTCAATAGCACATGACTGCAGCGCTTCAAAATGTATAACAAAATTTTGGTGTAAAGACACAAGGAATTGCTTCAAACTGCCTCATGCAAGTACTTGAAAGGCCCAATTGAATGGCTTATCTGAACCCTCTATATAAAGCTTTTTGAAGGTCTTCCGGAGACAACATTAAAGAACGGTACCACTGTATTTGTAGTTGTCTTTCCCTCATACTTTAGGTGGCTAGCCCTGACCGGCCACAATATGTTTAGGTTTATCTTCTGTGTTTAGAAAACAAGACATTTGGGGTGACTAAGAAGAGCTGCATAAGAACCACTTAGTTCCGCTGCCTTGTTTTATCGGCGCTAACGTTTGCAAAAGGTAACGTTTGTCTGAGCTCAGTCAGTGGAGCAAACAAAAACAGAAATCGCTGGGAACACTCAGCAGGTCAGGCAGCATCTACGGAGAAAGGAAAAGTGAGTCAACGTTTGGGGACCACGGCCCTTTGGGGGAACTGGAGGTACTTTGGGAGGAAGAGGCTTTTAAGGATTAACAGAGAGGGGGGTGGCAGGGCTAGGAAGAGAAAGGAGAAAATGGGGCAAAGGGCAGGAGATGATGGGTTAAAGAGGTGTTAATGTTGCGAAACAAAAGGGGGAATTGCAACAAAACAGCAGAGAAGAGGTGTTAATGACGTTAAAACAAAAAGGGAAATTGCCAAAGAACAGGCAGATCAGATGGTTGCAGAAAAGGGGAAAGGCTAGCTATTATGCGTAATAATAATCATAATAATAATCCTTGCACTTGCCTTAGCAATTCTTTGAGCCGTCTCAAAGCGTTTCACAGTAAATACAGTATATTTTGATATTTTGTGGGCGAAACGTGGCAGGCAATTGCAAACAGACTGTTCTGGATTGAGTGACCAAATTATTTATTTAATTTTTGAAGGGATTATTACCTCTGGAAAAGTTACGCCACCAATCTACTAACAACAGGGTTCCTACTTACTGCCAGGTAAACAGAGGCGTGTGTGGTAAGGAAATTCAAACCCAGGTGTTTGGGTGGCGAGCGCTCTAACCCATATGTTACAGGTCACCACATCATGTAGCGCTGAGCACAGATAACCAAAGTCCCTCCATAATGTAATTGCTTTATAAAATGCTGACAATTCTTCATATTCCATCTTAATATGTGTGGTGTAGGGCACTGCTGCTGTCAAAAGGCTTGTGGGATTAACATTAATGAGGTCAACCACCAAAGGCACAGGACCTGGCTTTACGTAAATTTCATTGCACGAACTGGCACAGAACTCCGAATCAGTTCGGCTGAAAGTCGTTGCTTTCAGTGTTTGGAAGAAGGACGCTCTGTGAAATTCACAGTCGGGTTTGAATAATAATAATACTAACAGTAATTGTGGAGTCCTGGAGCTTGGTGGTTAGAGCACTTGCCTTGAAAGTGAGAGACCTGTGTTCGATTCCAGATCAGGGCCAGATCAGAAACCTTGGCCAAGTTTCCTTACTGCACATGTCTAATAATAATACCTCAAAAACAACAATAAGAAATTGGTCGTTTCAATCCACGACTGTTTGTGGGGACGCTGCTGTGCACAATTGGCTGCCGTGTTTTGCCAATAAAATATATGGTCAATTCATTTGACAGTATATTCTGTGAAGCGCTTTGAGACGTCTAGAAGATGTGAAAAGCGCTATATCAAATGCAAGGATTGTTATCATATTATATAACAATGCTCTTAAGCGGGCAATGGGTTTCCACACAGTTCAGCAATCCACCCCAAGGCAAAAAGGAAGAAAAAAAGGATACTATTCACAGGTACAGTTCACAATTCTGTGGTGTCGTTTTTCTCGTTGGGAGGACGGGACATAACGCAGACGGCTGGGCACCCAACATAGGATGCTGAATCACAGTCTTCATCTATCTCCACCATCAGTTAGAGTCTGATGAGATATTAAATTCCGTTTTCTATTCACACTAAACCCTGGAGGGATATTGGACAGTACCTTGTGCAGGATCAGTAATATCCTTTATGTGACCTTGATATTTTATTAACATCCAGTCAGGAGGAATTAACACGAATTAGGTTAACCAGCAAAGGCACATATGATTCTGCGGCAGAAAGGTGTTAAGATCGTAGAATCCTCGAATTATACAGCACAGATGGAGGCCATTCAGCCTATCATGCCCGTGCTGGCTCTTTGAAAGAGCTGTTCAAATTAATCCCTCTCTTCCCCCCACCCATAACCTTGCAAATCTGGCCTCCTTGTTCTATCCCATTGCTTTTTCTAGAGCTTTCTCATGATTTTCTCAAATGTTTTCCAGATAGCCTATTTCACCCATAAAAGCCATAGCCAATCCACATTATATTATATTCTGTGAAGTGCTTTGAGGCATCTCGACGATGTGATAAGGCGTTATATCAAATGCAAGGCTTATTATTATTAATAATCGGAGATGTCACGGCGCTCCAGTTATTACTGGAGTACGGATCCACAGTATGATCTGACCACTTTCCTTGAAAGGCCACTACACTTTACAGTAAATCCTATCAATTTCTCTGGGGCTATGTATTTTGCAGGTGAACGCAGCAGCCAATTTGCGCACAGCAATATACCTACAAAGAGCCATGAAGTGAATGACAGATTTGATCTTGTTGGCTGGGACACAATGGGAAATTCTCTTTAATTTTCAGAAACTGTCGTGTCAGTGACTTTTAAACAACCATCTGAACAGGCAGATGGGACCTCAGTTTTATCCTTGTTCATTTGTTAAAGGACGATACCTACAACAATGCAATGCACACTCCCCAGCACTGCACTGGAGTGCCAGCCTAGACTATACAAGTTCAAAGGTTGGACACGGGGAATTGACCAACAACAACAAATTACATTTGTATAGCGCCTTTCATGTCAAGAGGATGTCCCAAGGTGCTGGACAGTCAGGGATCCACACCAGAGCTGTTGATTGGGATCCGGACGGGTGAAGGGTGATCGAAGGCACGGTCGAAGAGGAGGGTCTTGAGAAGGGGCTTGAAAAAGGCAAAGAGGAGTGTGGGGGGGCGAAATGGAAGGACTGTGGAATGGAGTTCCAGAGGATGGGGGCAGAGAGGCTGAAGGGCTGCCTACCAATGGTAGGACAGGCAAAGCGTGAGATGTGAAGCAGACAGGAGCCCGCTGAACGGAGGGAGCGGACAGGTTGGTAGGGGATCAGGAGGTCACAGAGGTAGGGAGGAGCGAGGCTGTGGAGGGCTTTGAAAGCGAAGACCTTGAACTGACTGAGAGGTGAGAGTGCTACTGACTGAGCCAGGCTGACACACAGACTAAGATATCCAAAAGGCACCCCATCAGTCTCCAGCACCACATTCCCAATGACCTCCACTGCCACTCTACACAAGGGCAATTGCTGTTAAAAATCAACAACTCTTATGGAGTTCCTGATGATTGATTAGACATCCACACACCCGGAACTTCTGGTGCCTTGCGTTTCCGTGTTTCCCAACCATGGAATGTTAATAGTCCTCTCCTGTGCGGGCACCAGATGGTTCTACACTGTGCGCTGTGATCAGGGAACACACTGTCCCACAAAATAACCCCAGAATCTTTCCATCGAGACTTCCAAGCTCATAATCGTAATGACTTTGCGTATGGCTGCTGAGGTATTTTAAGGCTAAGAGAACTCGTTTTAATAGCGCGGTTTTGATTTTCAGCTCCCTCGGCACCAATGTAGCCTTTTAACGTTTCCCCCTTGGCAGAGCCAGACTGCTCTGCCTCAAAACGAATACTGAACATTCATTGACACGTATCGATGTGTCAGGGTTTTGTGAAACCGCAGCAATTTGCTCTTGCTCGAAAGTGCGAAATGTTGACTGACGGCATCCCCAAGGGCAGACGACTTTTAATGTTGTTATTTTTAGTGCACGACGCAGTTAAAACATTGACTGTGAGTCATACAGGCTAAAGGCAGGCTCAGTTTGTGCTGAGCTGCCGTATCCCCTCTGGCAGGGCTCGTGATCTGTGTTGCAGGTTGGACTTAGTCAATGGCCCTGGGCAGACAGGGGTATAACAATAATCCTTGCATTTTGATGTAGCACTTTTCACATCTTATCGACGTCTCAAAGTGCGTCACAGGACATACTGTAAAGCGAATTGACTGTATACATGTGGGTGAAACGCGGCAGCCAATTCTGCCCAGCAGTGTCCCGCAAACAGTCATGGATTGAAATGAGCAATTTTATTCTGGTGTTTTTTTTGGAGGGATTATTATTAGGCGTGTGGAGGAAGGAAACTTGCCTGGGGTTTCGCCCTGACCTGCCTGGATTTGAACGCCAGTAAGGCGAGTGTTCCAACCACTGAGCTACAGGAGCTCTATTATATATTCTGCTACAAGACGTGCAGTCAATTCGCCCACAAACTATACGGTCAATTTACTTCACAGTATATTCCGTGAAGTGCTTTGAGGTGTCTCGATGACGTGATAAGGCACTATCACAAATGCAAGCAACATTATTGTGTTACCAAGATTACAAGGAACTGTGTTTGTATCAATGTCCACCGGCTCTACAATCAAGGTCCTGTCTACCTGGTCAGGTGGACATGAAAGATGCTACGGCACCATTTGAAAAGAACTACGGTAATAGCTTCTTATGCTGTCCTGGCGTCGACAATCATTGTTTTTAACCACCCGTCCTGAATCTATCCTCGTTAGAAAAAGAAGACTGAAGGGGAAATGGGGCACGATCTGGGACCCATGACTCTATCTGATAAAAACAAAAGCAATTTCTCCTGGACATCTCCGAAAAGGAATTTTCTCCCACCCAACAGACTAAAGTTGCTTCATTCACTTTGTGGCTGTTATGTAAGATGTCGCTGTGCGCACATTGACTGCTGTGTTCATCTGCCACATACGCAATCAATACTTGATGTTTGGGGATGGTGGGGGGTGAGGGGGGCAGGGGGGAGGGTGGCGGTGGGGGAGTGCTTCATACTTTATGTTTCCTTGGCAACGAAAGTATACGCCAGATGATCCCTATTTTCTTCCCAAGTCTGTGTCGCAGTGTTGGTAAGGACTCAACGCCATTCTGCTCAAGCTCAGTAGCGTTGGGTAGAGAGCCAGAATCACTTACAGTACCAGCCACAGGGACATGCAGGAAGCGCATTCTTTCCAAAGAATTATCTGCTGCCTGATAAGGAACTGGCAACTTTCTGCAGAATATTTCCCCCTCCCACCCACCCCACCTCCCACCCCACTACACACACCCATCACTTTCTCTGCCACCTCTGACAACACATCTATTACAGGGCCACGTGAACGCAGGTTTGTTCTGGCATGTATTGCCAGAACAAAAAAAATCACATTACTATACAGCGAAGTTCGACAAGGTAATTGCCAAGTTTCCCTGCCATGTTGTGACACATGCATGTGCAAGCAATCAGCTGTTGAGTAGACAAGCTAAGCTGTCTGACTGGCTTGCTAATTCTCCCCCGTTTTGTAGGTGCCTTACGCTCCTTTACATGTCAGCCTGGCTTCGGTTTGCCAACACTCCCGTCTCTTGAGTGAGAAAAGCTGATGCCTCAGCACTTGGGGAGGGGGAAGAAGTGGGTGTCAGTCCTTTGGACGTGATGTTAAGCTGAGTTCTTGTCTGTCTTGTCTGATCTGCGACAAGTCTCCCTAACGTGACACAATCCGAAATGAGATGAGAGTTCTCTCACCCAGTGCCCTGTCCAGGGGATCAAAGAATCTTACAGCACCAGAGGAGGACCATTTGGCCCACTGTGCCTGTGACGGTTCTTTGAAAGAGCTGTCCAATTAGTCCCACTCCCCTGCTCTTTCCTCATAGCTTTCCAAATTTTCCCTTTTCAACTACTGTATATATATCCAATTCCCTTTTGAACAGAGAATTAATAGAAAGTTTCAGATGTGCTCATCTGGCTTGCTCCCGATCTGCCCTGCTTCTGGAAATGCTATAAAAGCCTTAACGCTCGTCTCAAAACTCCTCACAGGTTATAGTGTAACGTGTAGTGACACTGTGTTTTGTCGACGAACTGTGGTATATGGGGAAGTGAATCATAACATGCTTTAACATCTCAAAATACTTATGCAGGAGATTGCGGTAAAGCGCAGTGACTGGGTGTTTTATAGCTGAAGACATACTGCGGAGGCAAGATCACAGCTGGGATCAATTATTTAGCTAGACAAAAGACACACGCTTCTCATCTGCTTCAGTGCCTTTGCAGTAGTCAGATGGGGGAGGGTTTCCCAGAGTGACAAGGATCTGCCTCTCACGTTTAACCTGTCATTCCTGTCTGGGGACATAAGAACATAAGAATTAGGACAGGAAGCAGGATGATCGCTGTCTCTGTTTTTTTTTTAAATCCCAGCCTGCGTGTACCTACCCACCTCATCGTCTTTTGACATTTCTGACGGTGGGTTTTTTTTTTTTTTTTTACCCGTAAGGTGCCAATCCCGCGAGACAGAGAGAGAGAGACAAGTCTCGGAGAATCGTCTTCTCGATCGTCGATTGGAGTCAACGTTACCCCATTCTAAACAGCCAGTGACGAGTGTCTCCGGTTCCTATTCACCGAACACGACCACGAGAGGCACCGGGTCTGGCGGTTAGCGGCTCGCTTCGTATCAAACAATTAGCGGATCGTTTCGTATGAAACCAAATGGCCTCGGAGGCCACGCTTCGTTAGCAGAATCGCTGGTGGCTGGAAAAATGCCACGTCTCTTTTAAGATGGGTTTGGAAACATACACAAAGTCACTACACTTTACAGTGACGTCCTGTAGGTATGGGGGGGGGCTTTGAGACACGCTTCCCCCCCCCCCCCACATCGAAGGTGCTTTACCGAGTGCAAGGATTATTATTATTCGGGGAGAAATTCAATGGGCCACGATGAAGAGAGCGAGATATAAAAATCCCGCCGCAGTATCCTGTTCCATTCGTAGTCTCTGCCTCAGCTTTTCCCGTCACCAACTCGCAAGCTTGCTGCCTCATCGCCTGCATTTTCACTTTATCTTTTAAAAATTCCATCTTATTAGTTCGCCTGACCATCACTTTCGATTCTCAGTGGCAGAGAATACAGAGGTTTTCCCAGCTACAAAGAATGAGAAGAGAGAGAGAGAGAGAGACAGACACCGGGCAGTGTCCATTTAATTCAAAATTTTATTTTTGCAAAAACATGCTTTTTTTTTTGGGGGGGGGAGAAAGAAAACCAGTGAAACAATACAGTGCGGAGTTCCAAACATTCCTGACCCTAAAGGTCACAGGTTGACCTGAGGGCTGGTGAGGGGGATAAGACTA
>JAYJKW010000512.1:0-32867 GCA_035084275.1 Hydrolagus colliei
GTCTTTGGGAACTGGAAATTCGACTTTACGAAGAGCAGGGAGCTCGGTAAACACCTGAAAGAGGCGTTGGAGAGCATGCGAGCTGAGAGGATTCCCCAGGAAATTGAACTCATGCAGTTGTCTACAGGATTCCAAAGCCAGTATTATCATGTGAACCTGATTGTCACTGATCTGACACTCTTCGAGAGTGAGTTTCCTCAGAGTACGGGACACCCGGCCAAGCAGTTTGAAGAAAGTTGATGGAAAGAGCTCAGCTACACTCTGTCCACTGAGGTCCAGCTCTTCCAGGTACTCAGCGTGCAGGCTGTTGGCCAAATATGCCATGTCCGCATGATTCATAGAGCAGTAGGAGAGATCCAGGGCACGCAAAGGAGTTTTTAAAGGACTGTACAGAGATAAAGTAAACAAGTCATGGATTTCATAGCAACACAAATAGATCTGAATCTTTACAAAAGCAGTATCCTTGTAACTCGACAACCATTTATAATGATCTCTAGGTAAGCGCAATAACCGTGTCAACAATATTTTGGAAAAATTTTAATTTCAATACTGCACATGTGTGTAATTCAGACATTTGGTTTGGATCCACTTCAGTATATATATACAATTAGCTCACTTTACAGTAAAATCCTGTGACGTTTTGACCATGTGATAAAGAACTAAATCAACGGCAAGGGCAATTATTATATTTAGAAGCAGGGAATGATTTTCATTGTTTCATACTCAGCTGACTAAAACATTATCATTACTGTGACACACAAGAATTTAATTCCAAGCCAAGATATAATTGAAGCCAAAAGGTTTTTTTGTGTCTTTAGCTAGTGGAGATCCTATTCTGTATTGAAAAGAATATCTCCATAGTGATCAGATTTTTGGGTTTTGGTCAGCCAGGTGTCCAAATATACAGAAACCCATCTCCAAGCTCCAAGTCCTTTCACACTGAGTTGAGAAAAAAACTTCTTCACTCAGAGGGTAGTGAATTTATGGAATTCTCTACTCCAAAGGACTGTAGATGCTCAGTCGTTGAACGTATTAAAGACTGAGATTGATAGATTTCTTGTGGATATAGTGATTAAGGGATATGGCGATATGGCGGATAGGTGGAGTTAGAATAGATCAGCCATGATCTGATTGAATGGCGGGGCAGGCTTGAGGGGCCAAATAGCACTCCTGCTCCTAATTCTTATGTTCTTACAAATATCAAGAAGACCAGAATGAGAGTTCCAGATACACATGTACATGTGCATAGAAATTCTCCTTTCCCTGAATGCTTTGAGGCATTTTGATGTGATAGGCCCTACATTGGCTGCAAGGATTATTATTAATATATCGGTATCTTTGAAAGATTAAATTTTAAAAATCACTTCACTTAAACTAATTCGTACCAGTCATCCAGCACCCTACCTGAGTAACCGGCGAATTCGTCCTGTGAGAATGGAAAAGGGCAGGTTGAGTTCAGTGAGGTGCTTCAATGTGCTCAGCTTTTCACCAATAATTACCAGCAGGTCTTCATCTTCTTGTGTCAGGTCATGTACATCAAAAGTCCTTGCTGGGAGCGTCAAAGATCTGAGCAGAGGCAAAGGCACATGGTTCAGCAGCATCTCAAAGTGTTTCATCTTCAGGCGGATGTTGTGAACCAGCTCCAGTTTCAGCAGAGTCTCGGGCTGGATCAGCTTTATCATGTAAAAGAGTTTAGGCAAAGCCAAGCTATCTGCCCGGAATTCAAGGATCCTGATCTTGAGCGGGCACCAGCTTCTCATGTGCAGGGCCTGAGCCATCGCTTCATAAATGCGCTCTGTCACAAACGTGCTCACATAGACATCGATTGAAATGTCAAACGTCTGAATGTCAAGTTCACGAGATTCCATTTCCACCAGCAAATCTAAGCAGGCATTTAGTAGCAGCACGGTTCTACCCCATCTCCCCAAGGCCTTTTTGCAAGGGCATTGCTGAGACTCAACATCATGGAATCCCGTTAGATCAACCGTTTTCAGCTTCTTTGCGTAGGTCCCAGAGCTGTTCAACACATAGTCCTTCAGCCCTGTAAAGCAGGCTCGCAGACAAGCTTCACATGTCCTGTCTGAGAGATCGTACTCACAGTCAGTGGTCTTTCCTAACAGCTTCTTGATGCTGAACTCTGCCAATGGCCATGTCTCCACTAAGTCGTGGAGCACAGTTGGCTGCTCCAGCAAATAGCTGGCTTTAAAAAGTAGTGGATACAAGTTGTATGCCACATGAACTAAACTTCTTTGAGCAATCTGGGCATCTGATACCAAGGCCTGGGCACTCATAAACTTCAAGGTCTTCATTATTCCTCAGTTGAAACTAGTGGCGTGTTCAATGATCCCAGACTGCTGTTTGTTTGGGGTGCTGGTTTCTAGCAGAAGTTAAACAACAGCAGCTGCTGCTCTAGTGGCTGGGAAAGTTAGCTGACATGTGTGACACCTGATTTCTATTTTAGCCACAACCAGCCACAGACCGGTCAGGGACTATTATTAGCAACTTGACGAAAATAAACTCAGCAGCCAGAATAAATCCTTTGTGAGCACAGCAATATGTGCGAGGGAGGGGGGATTAATCTTTGAATTGATTATAATGCAAAATCAGTAACATTGTAAAATAGAGGACAGGTTTGCTATTTAAAATAGCTTTTTAAGGAACACCCATGTAGACTGTTCAATTTAAGGTGTCACCTTTCTGGCAGTCACAGGCACATATGTCCTAAACTACCTATGTAGTTGTACTATATCCCATATTATTATTTCCTTAAAGAAAACTGTCTAATCTATGTTTGAAAGAATCAACACTTTCTGCGTCAACATCTTCCTAGGGTGCCTATTCCACAGGTCCACTATTCGCTCACTGAAGTAGTGTTTGCATAGCTTCACTCTGAATTTAACCCCCTTCAAATGCAGGCCGTGACCTCTGGGTTCTCTGATTCTGGACAAATCTAAACAGCCTGTCATAAGCTATATTGTCTTGCCCCTTTAAAATGTTAAAGAAAAGCAATTATGTTGCCTCTCAATCTTTTCTTTTCCAGCATGAACATGGCAATTTATTTTGTCGCTTCTCATAGTCCAGTCCTTCCATTTCCTCAATCAATTTGGTTGCCCTCCTCTGTATCTTCTAGATTTCTCTAATATCATTTTTGTACTGCAATCAGAATAACAACAAAATCAACAACAACAAAATTACATTTTTAGAGCGTCTTTCACATCGGAGGATGTCACAAGCCATTGAACAGTCAGGTCAGGAACTGAGCAAGTGGGAGGGGCAGAATAGAGGGGAGGGAGAGAGTTAGGAGGGAAGGGAGAGGATTGAGAGGGCAGCAGAAGGCACGATCAAAGAGGAGGGTCTTGAGACTGGCCTTGAAGAAGGCAAGGGAGGAAGCGAGTTGAAGGGACTGTGGGATGGTTCCAGAATGTGGGGGCACACAGGCTGAAAGCCTGTCCACCGATAGTAGGGGATTGGACGGGGACATGGAGCACACCGGAGCCAGCTGAATGGAGGGCGCAGGTGGGTTCATAGGGTGACAACAGGTCGGAGAGATAGGAGGATGCAAGACTGTGAATGGCCTTGAAAGTAAGGACAAGGATCTTGAATTTGATTCTCTGGGGGAATGGGGAGCCAATAGAGCTGGACGAGGGTGGGAGTGATGTGGTCGTGGAGCTTGGTGCGGGAGGCGACATGAGATGCAGAGTTCTGTATGATCTGCAGCTTGTGAAGGGAAGAGCCAGGAAGGCTGATGAGGTTGGAGTTTCCATAGTCCAGCCTTGATGTGAGGAATGCATGGACAAGGGTTTCGGCAGTCTGAGGGGTGAGGCAGTGGGGGTATCTGGCAATTTGCAAAGGTGGTGGAAGGCAGTACTGTCATGGCATGGATGTGGAGGATGAAGGACAGTTCAGCGTCGAACAAGACACCCAGGTTCATGATTGGCTTTGAGGGAGCAGCCTTGTATGCTGATGCTGTCAGCACCTGAGGTGTGGAGGCATTGGTATGATCCAATCAGAAGTGCCTCAGTCTTGCGGACATTCAACTGGAGAAAGTTGACTCTCATCCAGGACTCAACGCCAGTCAGGTTGCCAGTAGTCCTGGAGTTGAGGGTGGAAGCGAAAAGGTAGAGTTGGGTGTCATCCACATACATGTGGAAATTTAACCCATGTCTGCAGATGATGAAACCAAGGGGGAGCATGTAGAGGGTGAAGAGGAGATGACCAAGGATAGAGCCCTGAGGAACGTTGCACGAGATGGTGTGGGGGCTGGAGGAAAAGCTGTTAGCGAACACAAAGTGGAGATGGTGTGAAAGGTAGGACCAGAACCAGTCAAGGCCAGAACCTTGAAAGTTGAGGTGGGAGGAGAGGTGGTGGAGGATTGAGAGTTCCACAGTATCGAAGGCAGCAGATAGGTAGAAGAGGATAAGGAGGCAGAGGGCGCCCTGGTCACAAATAGTTAGGATATCATTTGTGTCCTTGACCAGAGCAGTTTCCGTTCTGTGGGCAACATAGAAGCTCAATTGGAGGGGCTCGTGGAGGAAGTGGATTGAGAAATGTACATAATATCCCAAGTAAGGTCTCACCAATGGTTTATATATTGGTAGAATTATCCCACAATTTTGGCTTGCTATTGCTCTTTTGATACTCTGTCACTGTTTGCAATTGGGCTACAGTATTTGCATACAAATACACAGTCCTGCAACATTTACAGTAAATCCTGTGAAGCACTTTGAGACATTGTCCCAATATGACAGGCACTATAACAAATAAAACAATTATAAAGGCCTATACAAAACAGACTTTTGAATTAAGAATGGCGTCTTGGGAGATTCTGGCATAGTACTTGCCATTCGCCCAGTGAGGGCTCAAACCTGCACTTCTGGACACCAAATAACCAACTTCTGATTATCCTCCTTGAGGGAGATGGAGTTCTGGTTGATTCATTGGGCCTCTGATTCTTGCAAGAGATTTAGTAAAACAAAGAGGAATATTTTACTTTTTGTTTCAAGAATCTTACATAGCAGTTTGTGACTTGTTTATACTGGCACAAAGATCCGATCAAGGTAACTGCTGTGACAATATTTGATATAGCTGGACAATTTTTATTTATGGACCCAAAGTGGGGGTCAAGTTTGTGGAGGTTGGAGAGTAGAGGGATACGAGGGTGACCGAAGGCACGGTCGAGGAGGAAGGTCTTGAGATAGATCTTGAAGGAGGCAAGGGAGGGGGTGAGGCAAAGGGACTGTGGAATGGGATTCCAGAGGGTGAGGGCAGAGTAGCAGAAGGCCTGCCTGACAATGATAGGGTGGACAAGGTGGGGGATGTTAAGTAGGCCTTAAAGGCAGCAATCATGTCGCCTCTCGCTAGGCAGAGAGACCAGGTAGGTTGGTAGGGGTTTAGGAGGTCACAGAGGTAGGAGGTAGCAAGGCCATGGAAAGCTTTGAAGGTAAGGACCAGGATATTGAATTGTGTGATGGGAAGCCAGTGAAATTGGGCGCGGATTGGGTTGATAAGGTTGCAATGGGAGAGAAAATGGGCTGCAGAGTTCTGGACGATCTGCAGTCTATGGAGAGAGGAGTTGGGGAGGCTGTCAAGCAGTGAGTTCGTGTATGTGAGCCTGGATGCTATGAGGGTCTATGAGGGTCTTAATGGCCTGCTGTGTGAGACAGTGGAGAATGTTATGGAGGGGTGAGGGAAGGCAGAGCGGGATATGGCAGGTCTATGAAGTAGAAAGGATACTCAAGGTCAAACAAAATGTCAAGGTTCTGGATTGGCTTAGTAAGGTGGAGCGTGCATCCTCAGTGCCTGAGGTGTAGAGGTGCTGACGGGAGGCAATCAAGAGGCCCTCAGTCTTGTTGATGTTCAACTGTAGAAAATTAGTTCTCATCCTGTCAGGACAGCAGTAGTCCTGGATTCGAGAATGGAGATAAGGTTAGATGTCATCCGTGTAATGTTATTTAATCAAAAACACAATGTAGATTCACTCAGTCCTTTAATTCCAATCTTACACAAATCAACCTCTTTCAAATCTGTCCAGTCACTTTTCAAGAATCCTTTAATTCTTGCATCATCATAGTCAATTGCCACTTAGTTCCTGAAAACAATATGCAACAATCCGTATACGTGTGGAAATTGACTCCATCTCTCAAGAGGGAGTATATTGGTATTAAAAAGGAGGGGACAAGCACAGAGCCTTAAGGAATTCTGCCTGAGGCGGTGCGGGGGCTAGAAGAGAAGGCATTTATAAAGATTAAGTGGATTAAGACAATGTGAGAGGTAGGATCTGAACCATTCATAGACAGGTGAGAGGAAACGCGATGGATGTGGACATAGTGGTCAAACATCAACCTGGTGGCAGAGCTGTACTTGAGAAAGAGTCAATTTCCACTGATGAAAGGAAACATTGACAATTCTGGTCTGTGCCACAAGATGGTGCTCATTATACAACACCATTTTAAGAACCAGCACCAGCCAATAAAATAGAAGCTACAGTGGAAACCCTCATCTTCCCACAGAGGATAAATAATAATAAATAAATAATCCTTGCATTTGATCTAGCTCTTTATCACGTATTTATCAAGCGCTCTGAGATGCCGTCCGGCGTGGAGGGCGCTATATAAATTGAAGTTGTTGTTGTTGTTATCTCAAGATATCTTCTGCCCTCCCTCATCCCAAATCTGTTTCCGCTTCTCCACGCTCGGGTCCTGAATCCCGGCTGTTTGGCGCTTTGGGATGTCCTCCCGACTTGAAAGGCGCTCTACAAATGTAATTTTGTTGTTGCTGTTTTCTCAAAGTGTTTCATAGAATATACTGTAAAGTGAATTGACTGTATATTTTGTGGGCGAAACACAGGAGCAACTGTGCACAGCAGTATCTCACAAACAGCAAAATTGAAGTAACCAAATTACTGTATTGTTGTTTTTTCAAGGGATTATTATCAGGACAATATTGCTTTTTCTTTGTCTACTAACTTTAGATAAAGCTGAAAGTGTCATAGTTATGGTGTCATGATTTTTCTATTTCTTAACGTTGCAACTGTTTATTGTATTCTGTTTGCATATATTGTGTTGAGAATTCTGAAGACAAGCTGTGGGCAAAGCAGAGGCACTCCAGGATGGAGTTGCAGAGAATGGGAGCAGAAGGTTCATCTGCCAATCGTATGGGACAGATCGGATGGGAAACAGTGTTTAATCTTCTTAAAATGGAGAACTGCCTAAACTTCCGTTGATCATCAGATGCCCGGTTGAACAAAAAAAACATTAATTGCATGGAGGTGTGGATTTTAACTTAATATTAGTTCCTGGTTTGAACAGAAATGTTGCAGGAGAAGTGAAATTAGTAGGAATTTAATGAAGGAAGAAAATTTGTAATTACAATATATCCAAACATTTGAGGATGGTGCTGTATATGCCTCTGACCATTTCATTTATACTACTGATCATGGCTCATGTCAAGAGCCATCTCAATGTAGCTCTCATTACCATTGCATTCAGAAACCTTAGTTTGGTTTTGTAATAGATTTATTTTGCTTGCACTAAAAGGAATACCCGGAAATCCATATATATTCTTGTGATCATAAGTAATAAATTGGTAATTTCAATCCACGACTATTTGTGGGACACTGCTGTGTGTAATTGGCTGCCGCGTTTCGCTTACAAGTATACAGTCAATTCACTTTACAGTATACTGTATTCTATCAAGCTCTTTGAAACGTCTAGAAGACGCGAAAAGTGCTATTTCAAATGCAAACATTATTATTATATTATTATATCTTCGGGGAACAATAACTTTGCTAAAAAGTATCAAATTGTTTATTTCAGCTACTTCAACATGAGTTTGATAAGAGTAGAAATGTTACATATGAAATGATACTTCCATTGTCAAACTACCCTTCAATAGGGCATAACATCCCAGTGACATTGTAGCATATTTAGTGTGCTCATTAAAGAACAAAAAGCATTGGGACATGACAAATGAATATTCATATTGGTGAATAACATCTATTCTGAGATCTTTGGCAGCTGAAATCTCAATTGGATCCACTCTGCCTCTCATTTTTTCCAATGGCGGGGTGGATGTAATTTAGGCTGTTTCCAAAACTGCACCTTAACATACTGTATGGAATTCAAACATCAATATCACATTGAAAAACGCAGATGCTGGAAATCTGAAACAAAAATAGAAGTTGCAACGTTGACTCACTTTTTCTTTCTCCATAGATGCTGCCTGACCTGCTGAGTTTTCCCAGCAACTTCTGTTTTGTATCAATATTACATTACTCTTTTCTGTCAGTGCACTTCCCTCTGATAATACCATTGGATCTCTGACCTTCTCTTTGAAAATGCCAAGCTAGCCAAATCAAACTTATTCATTAGGCTATAGGAAATCTCATATGTACCTCAAGTCAATTTTATTAGATATCCAGCCTCATTACAGTAGCCTCCAGATGTACCCTATTGTATTGCTGTCCATTATGGAAACACAAATATTGCTGTAATAATTTGTTGATGCACTGAACTCCCTGTAGGGAATGATTGATCCTGCAATCTAATTGCCCCTACCTACGAGGGTAAGACTAAACTTCATGAATGATTGATTGTTTTCAGTTTACAGCATTAATTGTTTACTTTAGCAGTAGATTGAGAAGAGTAGATTGAGAACAGTGCAAAGAGTTGTTGTTAGATTCAGATCAGATCTGAAAAATTAACATTGTTTAATCAAATGTTTGTCTGGTCAGCCAGGAGTCTGATACTTGCAATCCATTCACCATGCTTATCCGAATCAGACTGACCTTCGCTTATGCTTGGCCATCAACTCATTGAAACTTCTCTGTGTCTCAAATGGAATACTCATTCTCTCTTGGAGAGCCAAAACTGATTTTCCAAATTCTGGACAGCATTAAGTTCAGGTTACATTCAGCCTTGGTATGTTCTTCCTATATGAATGACACTATATAATTATAATTTTTGTTGCTTTTATTATTAATGAGTATTGAGTTAATGTTCAACCAGCTAAAACTACATAGCATTCAGTAAATTTCGCCATTACTTGTCCTACTAGGATCACCCTACACATTAGTGTTTTGATTGGGGGTTAGCAGGTGCTGATGGGAAGCAACATCCTATAGCTTAGTGGTTAGAGCACACACCTTACAAGTGTGAGACCTGTGTTCGAATCCAGGCAGGGCAAATCCTTGGGCAGGTTTCCTCACTCATATGCCCAATAATAATCCACCCGCCAAAAAAACCATAAGAAATTGGTCATTTCAATCCACGACTGTTTGTGGGATACAGCTGTGCGCAATTGGCTGCCACATTTCGCTCACAAATATACAATCAATTCACTTTACAGTACAGGTATATTCTGTAAAGCACTTTGAGATATTTAGAAGACGTGAAAAGCGCTATATCAAATGCAAGGATTATTATTATTTCCCCCAGTGACATGCCCTGCCAATGAGCCAGGCTTGCTGGACTGTCAACAGCAGTGCTCTATAATGGTTTGAATCCGCCTGGCTCAGAAACCGGAATACTGAGACGCCATAGAGGATTGACTTGATTCCAATATTCTGTTGCCGAGCTAGCTCAGCTTCATGTAAACCTACCTTATCTTCCAAATTTATTGAAACAGTTTTATTATGGTCATTGCTTATTTGAACTTTTTGAAATTTCTTCCTCTCGCGTGTATTTTTGGGGGCGGTGGTCGTAGCTGTTAATTTGCACACAGCAATGTCCCACAAACAGCCATGAAATGAGACACTTATTTAATCTGGGGATTCATGACCAGGAACTCACCTCTCTTTTGAAATACTGCTTTGAGATCTGTAACGACCACCTATACAAGCAAATGAGACTTCGGTTTAAAGTCTCCGCTGAAGGATGGCACCTCCAACAATGTAGCACACCCCCAGCAATACATAGATTATACGGGTTCCATATCCTGATTTGGGCCGGGAACTCCCAACTTTTTGATTCAGTTGAGAGTGCTGTCAATTGAGCTAGGTTGACACATCATAAAACTGTAAGAGCAAAATACAAAAATTGAAGATAGCGCAGAACAAAATAGAAGCATCCAGACCACTCCTTCCACAGGCTGTAGCTAACCAACCTTACTCTACTCAGAACAAACTCCCAAAGATCATACAAAGCCCCCAGATATTTATTAATCTCCACAACTCCAATTTTCAACCATGACATGTCAAGCTCCATGCCCTTCCTGGAACAGCAGCATTATGACGCAATAGAAATTTCAAATGTGCACAGATTATCAGAACTACTTGCTTGTACCTATCTCATCAACAACAACCACAGATTACATTTATATACAGTAGTACCTTTCATGTTGGAAGGACATCTTAAGGCACTGGCTTGAGACATCCTATGCCTCACTATGCAGGAGCAGGTCTTCGGCTCCAGTCTCTTATGTCACATTTTCCTTTCCTCACAAGTGCACCACTTATGCCATTTACAGAACAGCATGGATGCAGATGAGATTACAAATAAATAAATAATTCTTACACTTGATATTGCATTTGAAGAGCCCTATCCTTGGCCCTTTTTCTCATTGATACATTTCCTCTCAGTATTCAATCTCAGACATGGGTCAAATTCCAAATCACTTTTTCTACTCCATCTGTGACCCAACGTCCACATGTCCACATCAATGTCTGCAGCTTAATGTTGCCAAGACGGAGGTCTATGCTCCCATCAACATCTTCTCACCAATGGCTCTGAAACTCCCCGCCCTATCCCTCAAACTTACTGCACCCATGCACAAGTTAGATATGAGTTTCAATGCTCATCACACCTTCCTATCCCACATCTGATCCTTGACCAGGACCGCTTTCCTCCACTTTCATCAAATTGCCCGCTTTCCGACCATAGCTCATGCCTAATCCAGCTGAAATCTTTAGCTATCCATTTGTCACCTCCCACCTTTATTTTGCTATGCCCTCTTCGGCAATGTCCTCAGCTCAACCATTCATAAAATGCAATTAATTAAAAACTCTGCTATCAGTATCTTCGTCCTTAATGAACTCCATATCGCATCAGTACTTGCTAGACTGCACCAGCTCTCTATTACAAAACAGATCAATTTTGCTGATCCTCCACATGTGCATACAATTCACTTCATGCCTAGCACCTCCCTACCTCTCTGAACTGCTCACACACCATGCCTCTAGGAACCCCATTGCTCAGCTTGCTGTGGCTTCCTGCATGTCCCTTGTCCCATCTGGTCCACCATCTGCACCTTGGGGGTAGAGACAGGGGAGGGGACTAGCAACCATGCCCTGAGACTCTGCAACTCTTTGCCTCCATCACTTTGCCTTACGTCCTCTTTGTCCATCTTCAGATCACATCTTCGGCCCTGCCTACTGTCACCCCTGCTTACCTTCAGGCTCTGCCACGCCACTGCCTTTCAGCGCAAGCTGCCAAGACCCTGATCTATGCTTTTATTATTACTATGGCAATTGGGATTCAGCGTCTATGCCCCCACACGCTGGAACTCTATCCGGCAATCCCTCTGCCTCCCCAACTCCCATCTTGGGTCCAAAATCCAATCTACACACCTAATAATAATCCCTATATACAAAAAAAAATGGTTATTTCAATCCACAACTGTTTGTGGGACACTGCTGTGCGCAATTGACTGTACATATGTGGGTGAAATGTGGCAACATTTCACCCACATATGTACAGTCAATTCACTTTACAGTAGATTCTGTGAAGCACTTTGAGACATTTAGAAGATGTGAAAAGTGCTATATCAAATGCAAGGATTATTATTATTAATTGGCCAGCACCCTGGACCTTTTTCTGATGCGAAGGATGTTATACAAGTATAATTTGTTATTGTTGTTAAAATCTCTGAGATGTTATCCAGGGTAAAGGGTACTACATAAATCATAATACAGTAAAACCTTGATGACCTTGTCATCCACGTTAGTGGGACCACACTCGCCTGGTTCAAGTCCTACCTCACAATCTACCAGCAGTACATCTCTACAAACAGCTTTTCCTTCAGTTCTCACCAGGTTACCTGCGGGGTACCCCAAGGATCCATCCTTGGCTCCCTTCTCTTCCTGTTCTACATGCTCCCTCTTGACGATGTCATCCGCAGACATGGGGCACACTTCCACATATATGCGGATGACATTCAACTATTTTTCCACCTCAATTTGCGAGGTGGAAAAGTCTCCTGATGTTTTGTCAGCTTGCCTGTCAGATATCTTGAGCTGGATGAGCGTGAATTTCCTTCAGTTAAATGTTGACAAGACAGAAGCCATACTCTTTGGCTCTCATTAACCTCTTCAATCCCACCTCCTCCACCTACCCGACCTGCCCCTAAAACTCTCCAAACCCGTATACAACCTAGGCGTCAGGTTCTACCCCCAATTATCCTTCCTCCCCCAAATTCGGTCCTTAACCAGCATCACTTTCTTCTATCTCTGACGCATCACCTATATCCACCAATATCTCACCTCAAAAGCCACCGAAACCCTGGTCCATGCCTTTGTCACCTCTCGGCTGGTCTATTCCAATTCCTCCTCGCTGGTCTCCCCTCCACAACCATTCATAAAATCCAGGTTATCCAGAATTCTGCCGTCTGCATTTTCACCCGTACCAAACTTTGCTCCCCGATTACCCCAGTCGTTGCCAGACTGCACTGGCTCCCTGTCTCGGAGAGGAGCGATTTCAAGATCCTCACTCTTGTTTTAAAATCTCTCCATTCCTCTGCACCCCTCTACCTCTCTGGCCTCCTCTCTCCTCACGACAGCACCCGTTGCCTTCGCTCTACCTTGTCCCCTGAATCCTCCCCTCCACCATCGGTGGCTGTGACTTCAGCCACTATGCTCCAAGGCTCTGGAACTCTCTTCCTCACTCTCTTTGCCCCATCCTCTCTTCCTATTTTCAGGTCTCAGCTAAAGGTTTTCGACCGCGCTTTTGGTCACCATTTTCCGCTTCCCCCTGGCTAGGCCCCGGGATCCGTTATTGAGAAGCGCTCTAAGACGCTGTCCAGCGTGGTGGGAGCTATATAAATCCTAGTTGTTGTTCTTGTTGATAATCCGACATTCCAAAAGCTGGCAACTCCCTAAAACCAGCAAGACTTCAAAATACAAATAGCATTAATTTTTTTCCAATGTCCAGTCCCCAAATTTGGAACAGCTGCTTTCAGTTCCCGGCATGGTCCCTCTGTCATAAGGCACTGTGGTTGCCACTCAGTCATTTTTGAGCTTCAGTGCTGTGTTTACAGGTCACGTCGTGTATGGGTAGGGCTTCCCCAGCCGTTTCCAGGAGGTGAGTGAGCCCAACCGGGCTGGATTATCAAGGTTTTACCTCATTCCTTGCATTTGATATAGTGCCTTATCCTGTCCTACAGTGAAATATCAACAAGGTGAAGCTGCTGAATACAGCAGTTTTAAGGTGCTGACAGACATTTTTCAGGACCTGGCACATTCCTGCCCCTATCTGTGAGAAGATGACGAGATGGTTGAAGGTTTATGATATAATGAAAGGATGGATGTGGAGGATAATACAATGTGATATAACTGCTTTGAAGCCACATCTGGATAAAGCTGCAATGCTACATTTACGCAAGGCATCAGTTTGGCCAAAGTTGCTGCGATGTCCAGACTTGCGTACCCAATCACAGATGTGGAGAGGATATAGGGTAAATTCACTGGAATTGGGTAATTTGTTGTTGTTGTTTGTGGTCGTTCATACCAGGCATGATAGGTCACAGTTAGTGGGAAGTCCGTTTGAAACATTAGGACTGTTTTTACTGCAAAGAAAGCTAACGGGGGGGGGGGGGGGGGGGGGGGGTGGAAATCTAAAAACAGTAGAAGAGAGAGTTTGATAGAGGGAGAAGGATGGAGGGATGCAACCCTGGCCAAAATTAACCCACTCTGAAATTAACACTTAAAATAGTCCTGAAGAGTAAACTACTTAAGAGTAGCGAGCGGACCTGGGTTTGATTCCCAGGCGAAACATTGGGCAAGCTTCCACAATCCACACACACACACACACACACCTCTGTTTACCGAGCAGTAAGTACTGACTGATGGTTGCAAATAGTCATTGGATCACCCTGCCCCCCCCCCCCCCCACCTCACTCACCCCCACTGCTGTGTGACATCATCATGAGCCCATGGTGGTGTGAGTGAGGGTGGGGGGGGGGGGGGGCGGGAGAGAGAGGAGTGGCTCTGGGTGAGGCGGAGTGGGGGGGAGGAGAGGGGGTGTAGTTACCATGGAGATCCTGCCAGCCTGTCACTCATTGAAGTGGTTGCCCGCGTTGTAGAGAGAGAGGAGAGAGAGAGAGAGAGGAGAGAGGGAGAGAGAGGGTATCATTGTTGTAGCGGCTGGTGAGGAAAGCGACAGCGAGAATAGCTACCGAGGACAGCGCCAACATGATGCACACAGTCACGGTAAGGAAGCATTGCAGCCGATGTACTCGCGATCAAATAGATAAATACATTGATTAATGAATGGCTGGCCGGGGCAGCGGACATGATGATGGTGAATACTGTGTTTGCTGCGAATCGCCTTGTGCACGAGGCGATCGTCAGTTTCCAATCCAATCCAAAAAGCAGGTGTTTACAGTCATTTGCAACCTTGTTGATGCCACACCGCATTTAATAATGATGACAAGGGCATGGCGGGGTGGCTCTTTTCCAGCTTTGTTTTCTCCTCTTCTCTCTCTCTCTCTCTCTCTCCTCTTCTCTCCTCTCTCTCTCCCCTCTTCTCTCTCTCCTCTCCTCTCTCTTCTCCTCTCTCTCTATCTTCTCTCCTCTTCTCTCTCTCTCTCTGCTCTCCTCTCTCCTCTCCTCTTCTCTCTCTCTCTCCTCTCTCTCTCCTCTTCTCTCCTCTCTCTCTCTCTTCTCTTTTCTCAGAGCCGTATTTCACTATGGTCAATGGTCTTGAGAGGGGGTGGTGGGGTGGGGGGGGGGGGGGGGGGGGTGGGGTGGGGGGGTGGGGGGGGGGGTGGGGGGGGGGGGGGAAAGGGAGAGGGAGGAAAAAAAAATCAAAACGGGGAATGAGTGCAAAAAATTTTTAAAATAACACGGAAATATATTACGCATGATGTAAAATAATATAAGATGAAGCTGGATTCACTTCCCAGCCAGGTGTACATTGTAAGATAATGTAACACAGTGTGTGGGTATCTATCCTTCTCCTGAATGCAAAACAGCTGGCGTCCTGGATGCCGGTTAATGACACATTCTTGCAACAGAAGACGCTTCAATCTTGAAGTTTCCAAACATATATTTATTTTTTTGTTTAAAAAAAATGCGTGGCGTTTCACAAGATAAATTAAAAGGAACGAGCCTCGTCCGTCTATCTGCACATTCGTTTTGAACAGTGACAGAGCCATAAACCTGTTTTGCATTCAGATGGTTTGATCAGAGCAATTAACTAGAACAGATGAAATCCGTGCCCACGGGCATGTCAGAGACGGCTGGAGCAAACGTGGAAAATTACAGTTGTATTTATGCGAAGGCAAAGCGGGATTTTGCTGCCCGAGTCGGCATTGTGGAGACCGGGCTTGTGGAGAATGGAAAGTGGTGCCATAGAGACATCTCAACATGTTAGAATTCACCGAGCAACCCACTTTCCTGAGAAAGAGCAATGGGAGCCTTTGAGAGCTCGGCTGGTCAGAGGCCAGGTCACTCCTACTCCTGCTTTTCTTATGCTAAACCATCCAAAACTTCCTCATCGAGGGCTCAGCGATGAGACGAACCCTTTGAACACGGATGATGGCAGACAGAATATCTGTACCTGGTGACGCCTTTCGGCATTAAAACATGGTAGAAAATGACAAAGTGCATTGGAATAAAATAATTGATATGGGGGTTAAAGCATTCAATTGATCGGAAATCTGGAAAAACAAAATAATACCCCAGATCAGATTAATCATTCACTTCATGGATGTTCGCAAACTGATTGCTAATTTATTCTACCAAATGCACAGTCACCACACGTTACAGGAAATCCTGGAAAGTGCCTTAAACCATCTTCCTGATTATGAAAGGCACGGCATCAAATGCAAGGATTATTATTGTTAAACGTTGCATGACTGTAGTACAATTTTCAATTTTTCTCAGATCAAAGATCTAAGATTTTGTTGTACACAAGAACCGTTTGTTAACTATTACTTTTATTTTGTTTTAATGGGGAACATATGTTCAATTACATTAACATTAGCTTACCTTAACATTAAACATATGTTTAATTACATTAACATTGGCTTTTAATAGCCGACATAATTCTGAATGCAACTATCGGACCTATTAATTGTAAACATTTAACATTTCATCCTATACTGGATTAGGTATTACTCCAAAACTTGGAAGTTCGTGATGCGTTAAATATTTGTAAGTCTTCAATTACCTTTTCCATTTTGGTGACTGAAACAGATACTGCAGTGTTTGGAAACATACTGAACATGGGTAGGCAGCTTGAAGATAATCTTTTTGAATTTGAAATAAAAAATATATATAGAATGTGGCTATAATCACTGGTCTGTTTGCAAAATAATTATTGACTTCACCTATATTTATTTTTTGTCTGATGACAAACAGTTTGCTTCCGGTTCTTCATTCAAACCTATATTGTTTCTATTTAAGTTTTTAACATTTCAAAACCATTTTTACATGAATGACATTTGGATCACTTTTCATTTGTGTAATCTAAAAAGTAGCTATGTTATTCAATCACCTTTCTGATATAAATGTAACCTTCACAGTAGTTTGGCATCAGCTACTTCAATAGTTTTGTGCTTGCACGATTCACTTTCCAGCCAGGTGCACAGATTGATTAACTGCTTTAACCAAAGTATGACCTTTTCCCCTCATGTTAACTATTCTCTCCCTCAATAACTGAGATTTGGGCAAGTTCCTGTTTTCTCATAGCTCCAAAATTGATTGACAATCCCAATGTTTTTGGAAGCAATGGGAATTGCCTCCAGGCCCATTCTTCTGCTCGTATTCACAGGTCCCAACTGATGTATATTTCACCCCATCTTTGCTTTATGCCTCCAGTTTTTCTGTATGTACAAGATTGCAGTAGATTTAGAGATCGCAAATAGAGTCCGTCACTCCAGCAATTTACAATATGATAATAATTGAATAATAATGCTTGAATTTGATATAGCATCTTTCACATCTTCGGAACGTCTCAAAGCGCTTCACAGAATATACTGTAAAGTGAATTGACTGTATATTTGTGGGCGAAATTTAGGTGGACTAGCACATTTTTATGCTAAGAGAAAAAACATTGGACAGTCTTTGTGATGTCCCTAATGATGGCTCATATCAGTAATAGTGCATCACCTGCCACTTTCTTTCTCCCATGGGAAGCAGCCTAGATGCTGTAGCATTTTCATTTTAATATTCTGGAAAGAGACTAGACCAGCTGTTTTGCACAGATTTCAATTCTGTTTGAAGTGCAGACTGCAAATGCTGCAAATTCATATCCTATAGACCAGCACATACAAACAAGCTTTTTTTATGGCTAATGGGAGAATGAGTTTTCACCAAAATATGTTAAGTACCAGTAAACTAACCACAGCCTATCTGACTGGGACTCTGTAGTTGAAGTAATCTTTGCTGATTTCTATATTGATATGAACATTAATTCTAGAATGAGAGTATATAGGGTTTGTTATTTGGATACTTGATTATTTGGGGCAGGTTGAAAAAAGAACTTGAAATAATTTTTTTCTGTGTCAAAGGTTCATGTGGTCCTTGTTAGAGATTTATCTACAGTACTGATCAGTAATATTGGTAATGGTTGGTTCTGGGAATTGTACTTCTCTGAGGTGAGCCCAATCCTCAGGGAAATTATGAAACAATCGAGATCTTGTTTCCTTACTCTGAAAGAAGCCTGATCCTTTCATATGTTCACAATATCTTCACAATGACAACTCAAACCCACTTATATGAACTGAAGACAAGAAGGTCATATATACTCCTTGCTTCCCAAAGATAATCAAGCAAAACCCATCACAACATTTCCATTATTTTGTCTCATACAATTGCAACATATTTCTTGGTACATGAGTAACAACATTTTGAACCATTGTGTCCTGACGAGTATTTGATCATCTCAATTTACACTTATTCATGTAATCAGTTATGCATTTCCCATTCATGTAATCAGTTATGCATTTCCCATATTTTTTGTACAGTTCATATACATTCTCAGCATTTTTAAGACCATGATCACATACCTATTCAAGCTTGATTTTACCAATGAAAATGAGCTCTTTCTCATTGTGGTGTCCTTGCAAGTGAGGGACCTGGCATTGATTCTCAGCAGGACAAAATATTTGGCAAGTTTCCTTTCTCTGCATGTCTCTGTTTACCCAGCGGTAAGTAGGAATCTGGTTGTTAGTCAATTGGCGGATCACTTTTCCAGGGGTAATAATTCCTTCAAAAAAAATTGGCCACTTCATTCCATGACTGTTTGTCGGTCATTGCTGTGCGTAATTTCCTACTGCGTTTTGACTACAAAATATAGTCAATTCATTTTGCAGTGTATTATGTGAAGTGCTTTGAGATGTCTCAAACACATGATGAGGTGCTTTATCAAATGGAAAGATTATGATGATTATTATTAAATTCCTTGCTATTCTTCTCCACAGCCTCTCCATTGTATCGATAGTCTTTAAAGACAGGATCTATCATTACACATAGTATCCTAAATTATATTTCACTAAATTATACAAAGTTGAAATAATTTTTTTAAATTAAATGTTTTTCTCCCTTTTGGCTCATATGACTCTTTACTCTTGGCCTTCTCTTTCAGTGGTGTGTTTCCATGGGCACTGGTTACAATCCACTACACTGTCCAAGTGGCTATTGTTCATGTTGAACCTTGGCAGTGAGAATAGGCAGATCAATGAACTGTAGAGGGCATCTCAGCCGAGTCTGACCTCTCCCCACCCATTTGCCACATGTGTGCAAAACCCCAAAGAGCTATGGAGGGACCAAGAAGAGGAGCCATACCTACTTTTAACCCTGGGGAGGTCAAGACCAGTTTATGGAGCTCGGCTGAATAGAATAAAAGCCATTCTGTTTTGATTTTTGTTGATGGCAGTTTTATGTTTGATGTTTAAAACAATTTGATTTCAAATGGGTTATTGTAATAAGGGCCCAAAATCATGGCCTCCAAATAACTAGATGTGCATCACAATGACCAATGGGAACTTCACTCTTGACACAATCTGTTTCTAGTGTCGGAGTTCTTGTGGGATGTAATTCCATTTACTAGAACAAATCGCCATTTTGTTCCATTTGTTACAAAATCATGCTTGAAATCACTGCATTTTAGACCCAATAGTTTCATTTAATGAGCAGTATTCACATCCAAATCATTTTCATTTATCACCACTTCAAATGGGACACCCCTTTATAGAATATAATGATAATCCTTGCGTTTGATATAGTGCTTTTCACATCTTCTAAACGTCTCAAAGCGCTTCACAGAATATACTGTAAAGTGAATTGACTGTATATTTGAGGCCTGTATGGTTAGAGCACTCGCCTTACAAGCAAGAGACCTGGGTTCAATTCCAGACAGGGCGAAACCTTGGGAATGTTTCCTTACTCCACATACTTGATAATAATCCCTCAAAAAACAAATTGGTCATTTCAATTGACTGTTTGTGGGGCACTGCTGTGTGCAATTGGCTGCTGCGTTTCACCCCAAAATATAGTCAATTCACTTTACAGTATATTCTGTGAAGTGCTTATGAGTATTATTATTACTGCTGGGTAAACAGAGATGTATTGAGCAAGGAATCTAAATTTTTCCCCTGTCTGGGAATCGAACCCAGGTCCTCTCACTTGTGAGGTGAGTGCTCTAACCACTATGACTCAGGATTGTTATTGTCATTCCCAATACATTAGAATCAAAATTTTAGAACTTGCTGACTCTCCAATACTTACCACAGATGTCACCTGCATAAAATATTGACATTAAGAGATGACTTTCATGAAAATGTTACGGCCAGAATAAGGTTGCATTTTACAGTCAGCAAACAGATTGAAATATCTGTACCTCAACAGATTATTTTCATATTTCTGGTGAAATTGGATGATGATCCAGAGTTTCCATGTCCTTCAAAGAGGCTTCATATCCTTTTCATGCTCCCCAAAGTAAAGTAAAAGGAGACTGGATATAGAACTGAATGGACTTAAAGTTCTTGAAGGATGGTTTATGACCTGAGGTATCGATGAACAGCTTTAATTTACGCAGTGGCTTTCAGGTAAAATAACCTATCAATGTGCTTGATAATGCAGTGATGTATACTGAAAATGTAACAACAACAAGAAACAACAAAATTACATTTATAGAGCACTTTTCACGTTGGGAGGATGTCCCAAGGCACTGAACGGTCAGGTCCGGATCCGAGCAAGGGAGAGGGGCAGGGTAGTGAGGAGGGGCGAGAGAGAGTTAGGAGGGGAGGGAGAGAGTTAGGAGGGCAGCAGAAGGCGTGGTCGAAGAGGAAGGTCTTGAAGGAGGCGAGGGAGGGAGAGAGGCGAAGAGACTGTGGGATGGACAAGAATTAAGGTTGTTGACCAAAGTTAATGCTTAGGTGAGATTCTCAAATAGTGATCTTTAAATAGTGTGATAAATTGATTTCAGTTTTGGAGCATGAAATTGCCATCTGCTTGCAAAAGTACAAATTTAAAGTATACTTTTATTTGTTTATTGCATTATCATACAATGAACAAGTAAAAGTGTACTTAAATTTGCAATCACATGTTGTCTTCAGTATTGTGCCAAATGAGACTTTTAATGTACTTTTAAAATAAAGCTACTGAACAACTAATGAGGGTAATTAATACCTTTCAAGTGAAAGAACCTCTGAAAGTACTTAACAATGAGAATGATAGATACAAACAAAATTACATTTGTATAGTACCTTTCACGTTAGAAGGATGTCCCAATGTCCTGGACAGTCAATGTTTCGGACCTGAGCTGGAGTCGGGATTAGGGAGGATGGAGGGAAGTGGGGTGAAAGGGAGTGACCAATAGCACGGTCAAAAAGGAATTTCTTGAGGTGGCTATTGAGGTAGTGAGGTGGAGAGGTTGCAGGATGGAATTCCAAACATTGGGGGGCAGTCCTGGAATCAAGAGTGGAGGCAGAAAGATAGAATTGGGTGTCATTTGCATACATATGGAAGTTGACCCCATGACTTCGATGATGTCAGCAAGGGAAAGCATATCAATGTTGTACAGGAGAGAGCCAAGGACTGATACCAAGTAAGCAGTCATTTTGAAAGAAACTTCAAGAGGATAGGGGTGTGATTACTAAAGTCTTAGTTTCCGATAGTGGAGAGAGCATGGGGTTACCGATTAAACTGGAATCAGAAGAATGGAGAGTATGAGTTGGGATATAGGGCTGGTAACTATCCCAAAATAGCATGAGAAGGATATGAGGCATCTCTAAAGAACATGCAAAATTTAGATCAACATCAAATTTCACCAGAAAAATGAAAATAAGCAGTTTAGGCAATGGCAATATCCATTGTTTGCTGTCTATGAAAAGCAACCATGTTCTGGCTTTAGTATTTTTATGAAGTGAGGCACTAGAGAGATTTAAGAATGACATTTGTGCTTCGGTCAGCTTGTGTCTGACACATGTGGAAACCAATTACCATGTTAAACCAGACTGAGAATTCCATTTTTCCCACCTACAAATAGAAAATCCCATGAATGGAATGCATGCTGTCTCCCAGAGGGATGCATCCTGCTTACCTAAATCCAGAGAATATTAGGTGCAGGTTGGCAAGAGCCAAGGCTTGAGGACCCCAGAGTATATGTTGCAATCCTACTTTAATCATCTAAAGCTGCATAGCTTGCTAATTAAGGCACTTCCTAGTAAGTTTTCTGCTGCTTGTCCAATTAGGAACCATTAAGGCCTTGGCTTGCAGACAGGAACTGAATGTAAAGAGTCGCCTCCCCTGGTAACTGGTCTCCTCTTCCAAGTCCTGACGATGGTCCAGGCTGGCTGGTTTATCATCAGCTTTCGAATGTTGCGGACTGGTCTGGCTCAGGAACTGGACAACCGAGACAGACCCACCACTGATGGTTGATTCAATTTCTACTCTCCATTGCCAAGCATTTTATCTTATAAAATAATAGTAGCATATATTAATAATAATCCTTGCATTTGATATAGCGCTTTTCACATCTTCTAGATGTCTCAAAGTGCTTCACAGAATATACTGTAAAATGAATTGACTATATATGTGGGCGAAACACGGCAGCCAATTGCGCACAGCAATGTCCCACAAACAGTCGTGGATTGAAATGACCAATTATAGTTTTTTTTTGACAGATTATTATTAGGTGTAAGCAAACTTGCCGAAGGTTTCGCCCTGACCTGCCTGAATTCAAACACAAGTCTCACGATTGTAAGGCGAGTGCTCCAACCACTGAACTACAGGACTCCTTCCCATTCCAACTCCCATTAACCTTGCAAATCAAAGCATTAACAGGTCCAGTAATGTTAGCTGGATAAGCAGTGGGAAAGCTTGCCTTGCAGTGCTTTCAATGGCAAGTTATGCGATTTTCGTTGGTTAGACTAGATCAACGCACACTCTGGGGTCCGCAAGGCACTGCTCTTGCCAACCTGTGGATAGTACTCTCCAGAATCGGGTAAGCAGGATTCATCTCTCCAGGGAGAGAGCGCATGTTCCATTCTAATAAACATCTCTGGAATTTACACATGTACTTGACATGAATGGAATTCTCCATTTGGTTTGGATACTCTTACGCCTGGTGATGGGTTTCCATGTGTGTCAGCTAACCAAAAAATAAAGGAGGTTCTGCTTAGACTCCAACCCCATTCCCCACCAGTATTCGAGGATAGCAGGGGTGGTAGAAATATGTGAGTCTAAGCAGATAATATTCTGGAGGTGGAAGAAGGCAGTTTTGGCAATGGATCAGATGTATATTTTGAAACTCACTATAGGGTTGAACAGAGATTGTGTAATGCTCAGTTAAGCCTGAGCCAGCAGCTGGCTAATAGTGTTAACCAAGAGCTAAACAACTCACTCATAAAAATTAACAAAAATACTAGATACCTGTAGTATGATTTCCATTTTGGTAATGATTTGGGGTTAGGCCCTTGTTCTGAGTAAAAGATTGCTGAACTTTAAAAATGATATTTTGAGTAAAGGGGCAGATGCCACAGTGGACAGAGATAATGAGGAATGATGCCACGTACATTTGGGAAGTAAGGATACATTTTATTTGCTCGGGGATATGGAGCCAGTGGAGCTGAAGTATGCGGGCGAAAACTTGGGCTGCAATATAGTCTTTATAAGTGGGAGAATGACTGAAGCAAAAAAGGAATTTTAATTTTTATAGCATGTCAAAATATCTCCAAACATTTCCCAGTAATCAGTGTCAGTGAAACCTCTTATAATGGTCAGCTATAGCATGATGCTCGTGGAAACTAGACAACAGATTCTCCAGTCACTTTCTTACCCGTGAAAAGAGTATAGTGTGGAGGAGAAACATTATTTATGTCACAGAAGAATAAATAAATCCCTGAAAGAGCTTCAAAGTATACAGTCTTACTTTTACTTGTACTTGGATGAATGAATAAAGTCAGCACAGGTGACTGTCCTTCACAAATAGATGATATTTCAGTAGAACACCACATTGATAATTGATGCATTATTAATTTGATTCTCTTGGTATCAGTTAACAAAGATGCTAAAACTGATATAGTACAATGTCATGATTGTCAATGGCACTTTGATATTGTGACTTGGGAAGGATAATTAATAACATAACATTGGAGAATATGATTCTGAAGTCTCTTCAGATTTTATGTGCACTTATCACAGTCACCTGTAGTGCACTACACCTCTCAATAGCATTTCATCCGTAGTCTTAGGGTCATTTATGTAACAACTTCAACAACAACTATATATGCAACAACAAAATTACATTTGTATAGCACCTTTCACATCAGGAGGACGTCCCAAGGCGCTGGACAGTTACTGCTTCAGACCCGAGCTGAGCACGGGGGTGGGGGGAAGGAGTTGACAATGGGTCCATTGATCATGACCCATTGTCTTGAATTGAAACTTGAAGGGGGCCAGGAAGAGGGCAAGGCGGAGGTATTTCGGGATGGAGTTCCAGCGGTTGGGGGCACAGTGACTAAAGGCTCGCCTGCCAATGGGTGGGGGGTGGAGCAGGCCAGAGCCTGCTGAACAGAGGTGGTGGGCAGGTTGGTAAAGGGATAGGAGGTCGCAGATGTAGGGTGGGGCGAGGTTGTGGAGGGCTTTAAATGTGAGGACCAGAATCTTGAATTGGATCCTCTGGATGTTGGAAAGCCAATGGAGTCAGGCAAGGATGAAGGGTCACAAAGTTTTGAACGGTAGGGGACACGGACCGCAGAGTTCTGGATTATCTGCAGCCTATGGAGGGAGGAATTGGGAAGGCCGACCAGCAAGACATTTACATAATCAAGCCGGGATGTAATGAAGGCGTGGATGAGGGGTAGCATCCCAGAGTGCTTGATATAAGTTGATATCAGAGTAGCTGAGGTGATTCTATGCCGTTTGAGAAATGAATTCTGCCAGTGCCAATCATCGTTAATCTTATCTGTTTTAACAACCTTCCACTAAGTGGTTGTGACATTAGTTTTGTTTAGCTGCCCTAGCAGTCAATGATCTGACCTGATTAGACATGGCAGCTAATGACCTTGATTGCTCTGTAACCCAACATGCTTCTCTGACAAATAATAAATTCCCCTCCCTGACCCCCCCCCAATTGATGGGATATCTCACCTCCATACTCCTCAGGCAGTCAATAAATTTACATGTCCCTAGGAGTTGGTAAGGGTCAATTTCAGAAAGTAGCCCTGTATTTCAGAATCTTTCAAAAAGTTTGGGAAATTGCTGAGCACGCAGAATACAATATTGATAAATTATTCAATAGAAAGAATGTTTTAGTCCACACTGAGTATTTTTTAATTAAACGTAGGTGTAAAAATGTGATGTTTTATGAGATTAGTTTGACGTAATTTTGACATGATGATGTGCTCCCTGGTTTATAGTGCTGGTGTTCAGTGGACCCATGCTAACTGCAAGACAGTACATCTGGCAGACTTCGGCATTGTCAGATCACCAGAATTGTCTACCTAGAAGTCAGACATGTTTTTAGTGCGAGGAGGCAGCTGTTCACTTCCTTCAGGTTGTGTACATGTGCTTTGTACAGTACTTAGGCAGCATCACTGCTGTAATTTTCTGCAATGTGGAGAAAACATCGCAAATGTCACTTTCTGTTTGCAAAGGAATTGATGTCAACAGTGCTTACTTTGCATAATAATAATGACAATCCTTGCATTTGATGTAGTGCCTTACTTTTGAAATGTCTCGAAGTGCTTTTACAGAATATACTGTCAAGTGAATTGACTTTATATATTGTGGGAGAAATGCTCTTTGCATACGAATGGTGATTTTCCCAACTGGAAGTCTTTTGCTTGCTTATAATGTGGTCTTTGAGTTGTTGGACCCAAAGAACCACAACATAAATATTTCCCTGGAATTAACACATCCGAGGCTTGAAATTCCACATGGTCTTAGTCTGTAAGACCATTTTGTATTAAATTGAAGTTTGGATAGAGTTGTGGAAAATTGCAAATTACTGTATAACTGAATTTAAGAATTTGCCACAATTCTGTGTGATCTTAAATTTTAGAACAAATTAGTCAAATTGGCTGAGACTAGATAGAAGTTCAGGGCCTAAATTGATTATGAAACTATACAATTTCACTTTCTTGTTTCCCAGTTGGCAGAAAAAGCATAATTGTAAAAATTGCTTTAGGAATGCCAAGCATTTGATATAGCAGCTTACAGCACAAAGCAACATTTAAATTGGATTTATTCAAAGCTTCATTTTAAATATTCACGTGGAAGTGCTTTTCAGGTCCTTTTCCAAGGTCATGCTGTATTGTGCAGTGCAGAAGCACGTGGTGGGAAATCCTTTTATGATCATGCTCTGTGAGAGGCTGGGCTGTCTCTTTTTTTAGTAATCCTAGATTCGGGCATCCGTGTTGAATTACTAACAGCTGGGGGCAGTGAACAATAGCAGCTTGTATCCAACACAAAGTCTCATTTGTCTTCTGGCAGTGTTGAGAAATTGTGGGAAGCATGAATATCATCTGCTTTATTTATTTTGCAGTACATGCAGAGGCTGTTGTAAGTGCAACCTTACATTCTCTCAGCCTTGATGCTCTTACAGAAAGGGTAGCCCCAGCCATCCGGATTATATACTGTGTACAGGTGTTTTGCTGATTAAGATGAATTTACTTATACAGTGAAATACAATTAAGAAAGACTTACTCCTGATTGGAGTAATTCTATCTGCTTAGCAGCGGTTATTTTTGAAGTGAGTGAACTTCTTAATTATCTGCCTTATTGCAGCAAATCAAGGTAAAGAGGTTACCAAAATGCGATTCAGCGAGACTGGGCAGCTAACTGAAAGGCCTGATTGGTGTGCCCTTTAGGATTAGTTTGCGGATGTGATTTCAATCACTGAACAAATAAAATCATTAGATGATTTTCAATCTGGTGGTTTGCAACCTCGAAGCTGTGTTTGAACCTGAACTGAGTTTCAAAATTCAATCCATTTCCAGAACCATCTCTGCCTTCATCACTGCTGAAATTCTTATTCATGGCCACTATCACTTCTGGGATATATTTTTCAATGGTAACCTCCCTAGATCCACTTTTCACAAACCAGCTGATCGGCCTTCCCATTATCTGCATCCTTGGTAAGCTGGTCTGGCTCCCTGTCCTGAAGAGGATCTATTTCAGGTTCCTTATCGTTTATCTCAAATCCTTCCAAAGCCTCACTCCTCCCATCTGAGTAATCCTTTAGCAGCCAAAGTCCCAACTCACAACTTTTAATCTATCCACTCCAGTTTAATGCTCATGCACCATGACCTCTACTCCACAATCAGAGGCCAAGCCTTCAGGCACCACACATTGTCCTCTGCAATTAGACTTTGAAACATTTTGGTTTTGCACTTAACTCTCTTGTTTCAGACATCCCCTAAAGACCTTTTCTTTTAGCATAACTCCATGTTTAATTACCACTGCTCCCATTCCTAATCACAGTATAATCTGTTTAATAGTATATTAAACAGTCTACAGTATATAAATGCAGTCTTTTAAAAAAAAATGTAATTAAATGGCAGCAGTGGTGGATCAGAATGGGTTGTATACAAGTATTTAATTGACATTATTGACAATATATGAAAATAAATCTGAATTCCAAATAATTAAAATAATTTGTTTGAAATTGTGAAATGATACCCATATGATAAATTAATCGTGTTTTAACAAAACTAGATACAGCTTCTTCAAACTGCCTTAACAAATTACAGGAACCACCTGAAGAAATGTGAAATCCAGGTGACAAATAATATATTAATAATGATTGCATTTGATTTTGAGCCCTATTGTTTTGTCAAAATGTTTCAAGTGATTCACAGGATCTTTCCTGTAAGTTGTATCTATGAATGCAGCAGCCAATTTTGTACAAATAGCCCTGAAGTGAGTATCCAATTTTATCAATCCAATTGTTGATAAGGAAACCATGATAAACTCTCTTCTCTTCTCTTTTTGAAAAGTGTCGACAAATCTTTAATAACCCCTGAAGTGGTGGATGAGATTTCATTTTAACATCTCATCTGAAGGATGGGACCTCTGACAATGCCCCAGCAGTGTTTTTGGAGTCTCAGCCTAGACTTTAACCCACAACTTTCTGTCTCAGAGACAGGAGAAGCTGCCAACTGAGCCAGGCTGACACCTGAAATGAAGAACAAAGAATGGGGGTGGATAACAAACTGTGCCCTGCTCTTTATTTTTATCCACAACTGTTTGATGCCAGGGTCATTGAGGGTCTGGATGCCCCCCTTTGGTGTGAGATGTTGGCCACTCAAAGACACACTGGAGCTGTATACTTTAATTCAAATTTCCTGCTTTCTTCCCATGTAATTTTATATTGTCTTCTTCAAACATTCCCTCTAAAGGTTGTTATTTAGAAAAACCTATAACCACTGACCAATATTGCAATGTTTTCAGGAGCTCAGTTCATGGCCTTGTTTTTTGCAAACCTCTGCTCTATGGTACATTTGGGATGAATTCATCCTTTCAAAAGCAATATGTAGGGCTTCATGATGTAGCTTCTATCAAGTTTGGTTTTAGAGTAAACCAGTCCTATGTAGAGTACAACTGAAACATCTCTATTCACACTCCACAACCCTTTTAGAAATTTTCACTCATCTTAGTTCCAATCAGTTTAGCACTAATTTTAAGACTATGTGCCCTTCATTTTATTCCCTGTACTAGGGAAAATTCATCCCCTCATTATTTAAAACCTCAATCAGATTGACTTGGTTGTGTTGCTGTAACTCTAAACAATGTGCCTGCAGGAAATACTAAATACTGTAAATATCTGCAAGGATACTAAATATTTTGGCTGGACACAATACAGTATTTAGTATGTTGCTGTTACACGTTGTGTAAGATGTTTAGTGGCTGGAGCCCTGATTAAATTTCAAGTTACTATCAGTAACACAGATATGATTTATAAGTAGATAACGTTCCATTTTACAGTGAAACCTTAGAGGAAGTAGCATTCTATTCGTGTAGCTTAAATGTCTTCAAGACCAATGTGCTGGTTGCAGTTACTTGCATGACATGTTCTTCTGAAGTAGGGAAACCAAGTAACATCTCCACAAATATTTGTTTAAATAAAATCTGCATGTTTCTCACACAGCAAAAGTTTGAACTTTTATATTATATTCATGTTTTAATAAAATTTATATTTTGTACAGTCCTTCTACATAAGTCAGACATATGTCAGACACCCAGTTAACCCCCCCAAATAAATCAGTCCAAGGAACTGTTTCCTGGCTCTCAAGTGTGGATCCTTGACTGCCCAGCACCTTGAGACATTCTCCTGACATAAAATGTGCTATACAAATGTAATTTGTTGTTGTCTAAGGGTCTAAAATGAGATACTCTTGTGTAATTTCCATCCAGGCCCCATGTGGATCTATCAAAATTTGGCACAGACTCAGAGAGGACATAAAGATATAGTTGGGAAACGGAAACTGTTACACAAGGTTCAGTTGCAATTGCCCTTCTTAGGCTCTGCCTGAAGATCACTGTTCAGGCAAAGCAAATGGACCTTAAATTTGAATCCAGCTGCACTTGTGTGTGATTTAGAAGTACATTACATGATGCTGACATGGAGAAAAAATTTGCAGCAAAGGTAGCCTAGCAACATCAGCACAAACAAAAACTAGATTTTGCAAAAAAAAAAGGTATACTTTATTGTTTATCATAGAGAAAATATTTGTGCCTCATTGCACCCTTTCATTGGCATTTTCCGCAATAGCCAACTACTGTATTTATATATTTTAAGTATTTTAAAATGTATCTGATCAGAATCCAGTCTTAACTGACTATTGAAACTCGACTTTCTCTGCCAACAGTAATGGTCATACATGTAATGAGAGTTGCCAGTCTCAAGCCACGTTAAAGTGAACAAGGTCCATGGCAAAATCTATCCACAATTCAGCTCCAAGGATAAAAGTTTAACTTAGATAAGATTAACACAAGAAGGACAGGTGTTAAATCCATTAATAAGTAATAGTGAGTTAAAATTCCAGTGTACCAATGCTGAAATAGTTGGTGCTAGTTTAGGGAAATTTTGTACTTATTCAGTTGCATTCATATATTCTGGAGGAAACAAACATCTTTCACGTTTCTAGAAAATGGGTAGTGGTACAGCTAATAATATCCTGGAATACAAGTTGCTTTCTGATGAGGCAGTTAGGCACAGCAAGCCCAAAGCATCTATCCACCATACATGGGAAGAATTTCCCAATTATTCTCCCATAGTCGGAAACTAGATTTTGCCCGGAAACCAGAATTTAATCACCTCTATTCCATTCTGAATTCACACTCTCAGGTAGTGCCTCCTTACAATAATATATAATCATGGTTGTGTTTGCTATTAAAGCCTTATCATGTCGCAAAGACATCTCAAAACACTTCACAGGATAAGAGCATAAGAAATGATACATGATAAAAGACCAAGCTCCATTTAGTTCGCCTTCTATCTTCCTGGCAATTTCATGCACATATATCCCAAACTACCTATGTACTATATCCCATTATGTTATTTTCTAAAAGCAAATCTAATCTATCTAATTTGTGTTTGAAAGAATCATCAATTCCTACTTCAACTGTCTTCCTAGGGAGCCTATTCCACAGGTTCACTATTCGCTCATTGAAATAGTGTTTGCGTAGATTTGTACTGAATTTACTCCCTTTCAATCACAGGTCATGTCCTCTGGTTTTACTATTCTAGACAAGTTGAAACAGCCTGTCATGATCTATATCATCTTGCCTTTAGAATCTGAAAGACAGCAAGCATGTTGACTCTCAATCTTCTCTTTTTGATCATGAACATACCCAATTTACTTAGTTGCTCCTCACAGTTCAGTCCTTCCATTGCCTCAACCATTTTGATTGCCTTCCTCTATATCTTCTCTATTTCTCCAATTTGCTTTTTGTACTGCATCAACAAGAACTGTACACAGTACACTAAGTATGGTCTCACAAATTATTTATACAGACAGTGGCAGGATTGTCCCACTATTTTGGTTTGCTATTGATCTTTTGATACATCCCAACATCTTGTTTGCTTTACTCACTGACACAGCATTGTTGGGAGAGCTTCAATTTATTGTTAATCAGGACCCCCCAGGTCCTTTTCATTTTCCATACATATTATTCTCCTGCCACTCAAATAATATTTAAAATTCCAGAAATATTTTTCCCCATGTGAAGCACTTTATATTTCTCCACATCCCCCTGTCCTGTCATATCCTATCTTGTTTAGCTTTGCAATCTACCAGCTTTGTTAGCTTGGTGTCATCTGCAAATAGCCACCGTAAAATTGTATTTGTGATGTATAATGTTTTTAAGGTTTTGAACTAATCTGTTCGTTTAGAATTTAACCTACTCATAATCCTTTAATAAGGTTTGTTTGATCTAAGGAGGGATTTAAAAGTAGCTTTTCTGGACTGGTTGAGGTTAGCTTCTGATTACATTCCATATTTTCCTGGGAAGACGTTCACTGCTCTTGAGATGATGATAAATCAGGTCCTTGAGCATAGAAGTAAGAACAATTGACCACAGAAAGAAAAGGCTACAGCCTCAGACACCTGCCTAGCTCCAGGCTGAGAGACAAGCAGGCTGTGGATGGCTGCCTAGAAATTGTCCATCTCTCCCATATGCAAAGCAGCCTGTGAAGGGTGGGGTGCTATCTCTTTGACAAGGGGAGGTGGAGTTAGAAATACATAAAAGAAACATGTAATTTTGAAATAATTGGAGTTATGTAGACGTTTAGCACACTTCCCAGTGGAATTGATATCAATTATACTGTATCTATTGGCTCAGTTTTAAGAAAGTTAAGTTGTTTGTATTACTTAATAAACCTTGGACTATTAAGCTACTGTATTGGTTGTCTCCATCCGAAACAACAGTGTGCTTGTGATTCCTAATTCCAGATCATTTATAAAATTATTAAACAAAACAGACCCTTGTAGAACTCCACTGGTAAAATTTTTGCGATATTTCGTGATATTCCCTGTACCTCTGGGTTCTTCCGGTCAACCAATTACTTTTCCATTGTAATATACCTCCACTGATTCCAGCTTTTTTTTTACTTTCAGTACCAGCCTCCCAAGAGGAATTGTATCAAAGGCATTACTGAAATCCAGATACAGTATACAACATCCTCAAACTTACCATTATCAAGCTACCTTCTCAGACCGTCAAAGAAAACCAGTAAATTAGATTGGCAAGATCTTCCATTCATGAACCCATATTGGCCATCATTTATCATTTTATTTCTGTCCATATACTCCATGATTTATGCTTAATAAAAGTCTCTATAATTTTACTCACAATGGACGTTAAACTTACTGGGTCACTTTTGTTACCTTCCTTAATAGGAGTGATATCTACCTCTCTCCAGTCCCCTGGCGCCTCTCCAGTATTCAGTGATTTTTAGAAAGATTTGTACCAGCATTTGTACCAGCATTTCTACAACTTCCTCCTTTAATTCTTTAAGGATCCTCGAGTGTAATTTATCCAGCCTCTAAGATTTATTTACCTTAAGTTTACAAGCTATTTGGCAACCATGCTATGGTATAATATGAAGAAACTCTGAACTTTTCTCTGTGACATCCTTGAGTTCTCTTTCCAGATCAGATAGGTCCCCATCTCCTCCTTGGTAAAGACTAATGTAAAAAGCATGTTTAGTACTATTGCAGCTTGTGCAGCATTATTTGTCATGTTGTTTCCCAAACTTACCTTCAGTGGCCTATTATTGCTTATTTTCCTTCTGCATTTCGTGTAACTGAAACCCTTTTTGATATATCCTTCACATCTTTTGCCATGTCCAATTCAGAGCTTTCAATTCAAAGAATATATTGTAAAGGTAAAGTGCTGAGACTGTATGTATACTGCACCTTGCGTCAGCAAACACTTTCCATACCATCAATCTTATGCATTATTCCCGTTACAGGCAAACTTCTAAAAAAAAAATTGGAGACACTTTTTTGATGAAAACTGTTATTAGTTTTTAGTTAATAAACATCCCTTCTCAAGTATCTGACAGTAAGGCCCCCACTTCCTGAAATATGATATGTGAAGCTTGGGTGTTTAGGCATTTCAAAACGTTAGTTTGTGTTGAAAAAGTGGTACTGATCCTGTCCATAGGCTGACCTATCGTTAGATCAATAATATGTTTTCTCTA
>JAYJKW010000150.1:0-32834 GCA_035084275.1 Hydrolagus colliei
TGTTTTCACTCAGCGAGTTGTTCGAATCTGGAATGCATTGCCTGAAAAGGTGGTGGAGGCTGATTCGATAACAACTTTTAAAAGGGAATTAGATCTTTATTTAGGGAGAACGGGTCTATTAGGCTATGGGGAGCGGGCAGGGCAGTGGGATTGAATCGCTCTTTTCAAAGAGCCGGCACAGACTAGATGGGCCGAATGGCCTCCTTTTGTGCCGTAAAATTCTATGATTCTATGATTCTATGATATTAACGATAACGTAACACTATTTGAAAAGAGAAAGAAGTTTCTCCCAGTGTTCTAGCCAAAAATCCTCCAAATAACATTAGTGGCTGAGCTCATAGCTGTTATGGAACATTATTTTTGTTTGTATTTTATACATACAAATTGCTGCAGCGTCCACCTACAAGTTAGATCACTATAATTTAGAGCAATTCTCTGTGAAACACTTTCACGCATTTGATATAAAATGTTTGATATAAACACTATAAAATTTATTCTTATCATCAGTGTCTTTTAAACTAAAATGACGTTTTATAGGATGCATCTTGAAACAGTTAACAATTTCAGCAGGTTGATGTGTTATACTGAAATCAATCGAGTGGCTGAAATGGGTGTTAAACGTTTTAGGTTTCTTAGAATGCTATCATTCATATAACGGTACTTTTTTTGGGAAATTGCTTCTGACATGCTGGATGTATTGACTTATCAATTTATGTTGATCAATTTCACTTGTGCAAGGTTTGGAATAAGATGCTGCATTTTATTTTCTATTCCAATGACTAGATTTAGTTTGCAGATGGACAGTTTAATAATAATAATCCCAGCATTTGATATCGCGCTTTTCATGTCTTCCAGACGTCATAAGTTAAACATCACACAAGAAATGGTGTTTGACTCCAGGTCGAGTCTGCAATTGTTCTTATTTTTTTTAGAAAAGTTTGTGGTATTTTGGCAGCAAGGAATCAAATTTAAATATGATGCATCAGAAAGTTTGCATATTCAAATCGGAAACCGTATTCTCGCATAACTTTTGCAAGGTTAAGATGATGCTGGGTTTAATTATTTTGATTCCCATTGGAGTTATTCTCATTCCATTAATGCATTGCAGCAGGTGTGCACCTCATTCATTTTTAAAAAAACGGTTTTGAATAATCACACAGGATGGCAAGACTTTTAATTTAATATTGGCTACTTTTAAAGTTATGCTTGTTTGAATAGGAATGTGTTGTGACTGATTTAATCCAGAAGGTATGATGTTGCTTATAGAACTTCAGTACAGTAAAAGCCTGTTATCCGGCATGCTCGGGACCTGGCCAATGCAGGTTAAAGCGCCTGCCGGATATTTGGCCAAAAACGCCCCCCCCCCCCCCCCCAAATAAAAATTTCAATGCATCTTTCTGGATAAATTCCGGTTAATCGAATGCGGACTTTTTTTTCGATGCCGATTATATGGAAGTTATGGTTATTTGGGTGCTGGATAAAAGGGCTTTTACTGTATTTTGTCTGTGATGGGGAGCTGAAGGAAAATGTGTATTACTTAAGGATCGAAAGAACAGCTCTTCAACTCAGTAAATAAAAATCAGACCAATTAGTAAAGCTTGTATTTTTCTGTGCCCTTCAGTTGGTTAAAGCACACTCATTAGATGAATTAAGCAGAGTAGAAAGCTAACTATCAAGGTCAGAGGTCAAGTGTGCTTTGCTGCACTCCACCTTTGCACAAAGCTGCACTATGCTCCTTGAATTTGATCAGAGAAGACTAGTAATTGTATTCAACCTAATTACTTTGCATCCATTATTGCACAGGACCGAGTGATTGAGACTTCTGAATTCTTCAATGCTTGATTGACAAGTGAAAGAAAGGTCACTCGCTAGTAATAACTCTTCTCTTTGACAAGAACCTCCCGTGGGCATGACTGCAACAGTTACTCTGTATGTGCACACCACAGTCTCTCAACAGGCCTAGCTGTCTGCTGCTATTTGTTTTAATGATGTATACTTCAGTTACTCTGGGACAGAGTGGATGTTGTATTAACTTATCTACAAATGATACATTGAAGCTAGTTAGTTCCAGCACAGTTTGTCAGAGACTGATGGGTAGAATTGCATTTGTGACCATTTAATTGAAGACTTGGGTCGTCTTACTTTCGTTTTTGTTGTAGTGGTACTATTGGATTTTCGTTGAGTTCTGCACTCATTGCCAATTTCATTACTTATATTACCTTGCAACAGTAGATTGAATTTTGTGTCAAGCTGGTTATGACAGAATTTTCAGATGAGGTGCAACTCAGTTTAACAATTTGCTACAGGAAAGTGAAGTGCAATTAAGGTTTCTTTAAAAATTCCAGCAGGAACAGAATGCAGTGAAGATGCATTTTTAGGTTTTTGATTGGGTTTTTGCATTTTTGAAGCGCTCTGAGACGCCTTCCGGCATGGAGGGCGCTATATAAATCAAAGTTGTTGAAGTTGTAGGTGTTTTGTCACTAATACATAATATATGTCCTGAAACTTTGCCTGAAACTATGACTACATTCTTTTAAACCAGTCTAAATGTAAACTATTATTGTGTTGCAGGAACAAAAGATGGTCAAAATTACTGCACAAACGTCTGCTCTTTTCTTCCCAATCCCAGCACTATCACCCGTTACAAGTAATTAAAATTATTGGTTATAAAGTGGTGCTGAGAGGACTAATTATTTTAATTCCTCACAGTCGGTGCCTTCAAGGCCAGAGGCACTTACAAGTACTGACACATATAGTCAGAAGTCAACTGATTAACAAAACAGTAGATGATGATTTATGTCCAAGTCAGTCTAACCCTGTCAGTAGAGAGAAAGTCGGTGAGCTCAAAGACTTTGTGTATCAGTTGGACTTTGTGTTTCTGAGTCATTATGATTAGTTAGCTATTACAACTTTCTCATACATCTTTTAAAAATTAAATGTAAGGTAGTGCTAACAATGAGTGATGTAAAGATATTTTAACATCTAAAATAAAAGCCAAAATCGCTGGGAAAACTCAGCAGGTCACCTATGGAGAGAGGAAAATTAGTTAACATTTCTGGTCTATGATCTTTTGACCTGAAACATTAACTCACTTTTCTCTCTCTAGATGCTGCATCATCAGCAAGGTGTTCCCAGTGACTTCTGTTTGTATTTCAGATTTCTAGCATCTACAGGAATTTGTCTTAACATCTAATTTTGTTCTGAATTTTTGCTCCACAAAGTGGCTTTCCTGTCTCTTCAGATCTCACATTTCAGATTATATGCTTAACATATGACCTATTGAAAAACAGGCAGTGATGGAAAGAGTAAATTGCAACCATTTCTGGCAGCTTGACAGACAGGATTTAGATGAGCTCAGGTGGGCATGTAGTGCATCAGTGGGCAGACTGTGTATGCATTCTGTACACACAGTGGATCTTCAGGGGTGTCAGACGAACTGATTAACAAACTGGTAGATGTTGATTTATGTCCATGTCAGTCTGACCCTTTCTGTAAAAAGAAAGTCAGTGACTTTGCTCAATTTATAAACGGCTAGTTTATATAAATAAGATTGTTGTTTTCTTGTCGGGCTTGTTAAGATGCTTGGATTGTTCAAGAGGTCTAGAATAGTCAACTAGCAATAATTACCATCTGTCCAAGTATCTGTGCTTCCAAGTTCGATATCTTATTTGCGTTTCCTTGTGCGTGTCAAGTACCGTGGCTCTTGTAACCCAATTATCATAGCACAAGGGGATGCCCTATGGCTATTTCTAACAGCTACTATATTTTTTCTTAGAAAAATCCAATTCGGCATTATGCACTATTAAAAAAAATTGTGCAGCTTCAACCTTGCAATTGTGATTAAAGTTTCTCTGTACATCCGTTCTTGAAAGACATTGGCAGTAACCATGTCGTTTATCGCCTTCTTTTCCACCCACATTATAAATAGGTTCAAGAAAGGGCTCCAAAGATTGGCGTGCATCTGTTCAGTTGTGAGGCCCATCTCTATGAAATCTGCCAAATTTGAACTCTCCTTTCAAAACCACTCTTAAAAACGTATTTTTATGACTGTGCCTTTGATCAACATACTCAAATCCTCCACCTTGTTCGGTGGTCCACATAATCTCTGTAAAGCTCTTCATGATGTTATCCAATAGAAAGTTGCTATATGGTGATAAGTTGTTTCCTGATTTTATTTCAGTAAAGCCGATGTGTTTAAAAACAATCTACATATTTAAAAAAATTACTACTAATTTAGGGTTTGTTAGTTGCAAATAATAAAGTGACCCTGAGGACTTTGCTGCAAATGAATTTATAATTTGAAATGCTGAATCAATCTCAGGTAAAGCAAAATGTTATGAAATCTAATCTAAATGACAGCTATCCCTGATGACCATGTTGGTGAAATTCTATTAACGTAAAAGCATTGCTTCTTACTATTGATTGGATTTTGCAGGATTGTTAATAGTACTTATCTTTATACATGCACTGTATAAATTTGGTTTGTGGCATATCCATTTTTAATCCACCAACTGTTACAACAGCCATGCTGAGTGGCGTCTAAATGATAAATGGCTTAACGTATTTTGCATGCAGATTTGACTGACATTAAAAATGAAGTAAATCAAGCTAGACTGTTATCTTGAAAACACTATGGGATTCCAAAGCATGTAACTGGGGCCTGGGAGGGTGGAGGTTGGGAATCTCCAGTGAGGGAAATAAGCTTTTGTGCTTTCAAATCACAACCTGCTCTCCTTGTTCTTTTGTTTTTGTCTCAGAACTTATGTTTTAGCTTGTGATCTTATGAAAGGAAAAAGCAAGTTAATCTTTAGTTTTGTATAAAATACAAAAAAAAATATTTGTTACTGTAAGAGTAGTCTACATTCTAGTATTATGCATCCCTATTTCATCATGGAGTCCTCTAGCTCAGTGGTTGGAGAGCTCGCCTTACTGGGTTTGGTTCCTGGCGGGTCAGGATGAAGCGTAAATTCCCCTACTCCACACGCCTGATAATAATCCCTCAAGCAAAAAGCAATAATAAATTGGTCATTTCAATCCACTACTGTTTATGGGACAATTGGATGCCGCATTTAGCCCACATATGTACAGTCAGTTTACTTTCCAGTATATTCTATGAAGTGCTTTGAGATATCTAGAAGATGTGAAAAGGAAATGCAAGGATTATTATTATTAAACCCCTTCTTATACTGTTGTAACAACAACTCTGTTCAACTTTTGCCTTCTAAGTTAATATCATTTTAGTTCCATTTGAACTTTTCTGAACTATTTTTGACCCTATAAATCTTGATTTCCACTAGGGTCCGTCGATATGGAAATTTTCTGATTTAGATATATTGATGGGCTCATATCAAGATATACCGAAATATCGATATTTTCGGGTTTTTCGTACTGCTCATGCGCGCACGCATTCGGGGCCTATCTCCTCAGGAGGTAAATATCTTTCTCTCTGCGTTTCTCACACTCACTCTCTCCATCTCTGTGTTTTTCTCTCTGTGTCTCCTCTCTCACATCCCCTCCATCTCTATCTATCTGTATATTATCACATCCACCCCGTCTCTCTCCCCCCGCCGCCATCCCTCTCTCCGACCCGCCACCGTCGACCCCCCCCCCCCCCCACCCCCGCCGTCTCGCTCCCCCCACCCCCACCCCTTGCATACTTGTTTATTGTATTCGAGTACTACGAATACAATATGGCGGCTTTGCACCTCGGTCTGTGCATTGTGTACAGAGATGAGCATTCTGGGTCTTGTAGTTCAATGTGCGGCATTCCGATTTTTTTACCTCGATATATCGATTTTTCGATATATCGATATTTTTAAGATGCCTATATCGGCGTATTGATATGAAAATTATATGGGGTTTTAGCGATATATCGATATATCGCCGGACCCTAATTTCCACACAGTTTTTCTATTTCATGACAGATTGTCTGAAATTTAAAATGCACAATTACTCGGCATTGTTGGGCTTTCATTTCCAACACTTTAATTTTGCAAATAGACTCTTCATTTCACTGCTGGGACTTGAATTTGTTCACTGAATCTTTGCTGAATGAATTTTTCAATTTTTTTTTCAAAAAGAGTATTATATATGCAGTATATAATATTCAGTTTCTCCGCTCCCACCTTATGGAATGCCATCCCTCAATCCCTCCGTTTCGTCTCTTCCCTTTCCTCTTTCAAGGCCGGTTTGAAGACTTTCCTCTTCGATCGTGCCTTTTGTTCCACCCCAAACTCTTTTACCTCCCCTTCGTGTTTCACCCCTTCCCAAACACTCCCCTCCCAGCTCGGGTCACACGCCTCCTGTTCAGCGCCTTGGGACGTCCTCCCGACGTGAAAGGCGCTCTATAAATGTAAATTGTTGTTGTTGTTGTTATGAAACCTTTGGTAAGTGGGGAAAAGTAGAGCCAGAGCTGCCAACAAGTATGTTTTTGCTGTATTTAGTACGGTAAATTGAAGTAAATACGGCAGTACGATTTTTCTTGGCAAAACATGTTTTTTTGGAAAATCTGAATATGTTCCATGTAATCCATGTCTCTCCTTCTCTCTCTCTCTCTCTCTCTCTCTCTGTCTATCTCAGTCTCTCTCTCTCTCTGTGTCTCTTTCCCTCTCTCTGTCTGTCTTGGTCATGCTCTCTCTCTGTCTCTCTTTGTGTCTCTCTCTCTTTCTGTATCTCTTTCTCTCTCTCTCTGTTTGAGTCACAATCTCACTCACAGTCTCTCTCTCTCTGTCTCAGTCTCTTTCTCTTTAACTCTCTCTCCCTGCCTTCAATAGCAGTTCTACCTACCTTATGCCGTCGCTGGTACACTGTAAATGTTAACGCTAGGCACTAGGCTAGGCGCAAGGCATTACCAGGAACAATTTTTTTCACATATGGAAACACAGTAGGGACTTCCCTCCCGGCCGCTCAATGCAATTTTTGCTTAACAAGGAGTTTTGAAGTCCCATTTTACTTGCCATCTTTTTGCGCTGTAATTTGTTCGTTAAGCACCGGTAGGTTCTGCGGAAAATACTTTTTTTTTACCACAAAATACTGTTTTCAGCTTTCAGGAGAATTTTTTTTGTTTAAAAAAGGTTGGCAGCTCTGAAGAGCAGATTGTAAAGAAGATTTACTTTGGTCCAAGCCCTGTTGCTAGGCTGCATGATATGAAGGAATCTCCACAGAGCAGCATTCGTTCCCATCCAACCATTTGCAGCTATAAGATTAAATCCTTTTCATTGAGAATTGATGGATTTCAGCATGACTGGTAGGGAAATTGTGTGCCCACACAAATTGCTTCAGAACAAATCCCTCACATCAGATGTACCATCGCAGTTTCTCCGCGCCTACCTTTTCTTAAAATAGATCTTTGTTTAAAATGAAATTCCCGGTGTTGATATTGAACGGAGTTCAGTACTGTATTGGGTTTTAATTGTCGTTGTTTTCACTTGCAAAGAGGCCTAATGTTTTTTCATGTAGTGGAATTTTTTAGTGTGAGAACAGGTTAGTTGTAACTTTGTTGCAATTTATCAAATGTATTAAAACACTAAAGTTTCAATTAAAGTTTTATAATTATTAACTTTCTATAAGAGTGGATTATTTTTTATGGTCACACTGCTTGCTGTAAAGCATCATTTTAGCACTGCTTTTTTCAGTCGTCACAGGCTTTTGCAGTGCTGTAATCAGTGGCATGTGGCATCAATGAATTGGGAGCAATAAGATAAGGGTCACTGCAATTTTATATTGTATTCTGTTTTGTATGACGTAGCAATTAAAATGTTACAATGAGCATAAGAAGAAATGGTGTGATGTGATCACATTTCAGGGTTGATCACATTCAGAGATTAAGAATTTGAATTTTCTCAAAATCAGATGGCTGACCTCCACTTGCATGAAAGTTCAGGCCAGTCTCTTCATTATTGTAACCAAATGCTTCAGGGCACGAAATTCAAGGTTCTTTGTTTCATGTTGACCAAGATAACCTTTCTGTGCTGTTTTAAAACGTGTAAGCATAATTGAATAACCCAATCTAGGTTAACCACTTGCTCAAGGCAAAAGCAGAGGAGCTAGGTGGATTGATGCACTTAACTGAGCAGGTTTAGAATTTGCTGATTGTATGTTTAAAATTTTCAATCCAGGTATCCCGCCCCAACCGCGGCCTCGCCAAACACGAAACGCACGCATTCGCGGTTTCCTAAATGCGATAACCCTCGCAAACTGTGTTTTGCGCATCCGCGATTTACATCCGTGGTATATATTTTCAAGTTTCACTCCTCCAAACAAGGGACCGCATTCATCCACGTTTCGGTGTGTATTCATCCGCTCCACGGATCTCGCATTTCACCACAAACATGGTAAAGGAGCAAACCAGTGTCATAGATATAGCCAACAGGTTGGTAATGTTTCAGTAGGTCCCAGAGGTAGGGAGAAGGGCTTTAAAAAGTGAGGATGAAGATCTTAAACTTACCATTGAAGCCAGGCAAAGATGAGAGTGATCGGCTCTCTCTTAGTGCGGGAGAGGATATGAACTGCGTAGTTCTGAATAATCTGCATCTTGTAGTGGTAAGAGTCGGCAAGACTGGTGAGCATGGAATTGGCTGAGGGTCTTGTCCACCTGTACGGGAGGTAGTGGTCGAGGCAGGCAATTTTGTGGAGCTAGGGGAAGGCTTTATGGCATGGAAGTGGGCTTTGAAAGACGATTGAGAGTTGGAATAAGAAACCAAAGTAATACCGTAGTGGCTCTGAGATGGAGAGTTCATCTATGAACAGTGATGCTGTCAATACCTGATGGGAGGAGGTGCTGATGGGAATAAGGTCTAGGTCTTGTTGACATTCAACTGGAGAAAATTGGGTGTTATGTAGAACTTGATGTCTAACACGCAATCCTATCAGAACAGCAGTGGTCCAGGAGTTGAGTGTGGAGGCAGAGATAGAGGTGGGTGTCACTGTTATCTTTAAGTATTTTAATAGTTCTGTGGCAATTTATTTTGACTTCATAAAAGAGTGCTGGTACTTTTTCTGCACTGTTTAATCTGGTACATTTCTGGTTAACGCCTCTTTAGTTTGTGGTCAATGCCAGATTTTGTTTTTACAATTCTACTTGAATTATAATGGGTTCCTCCTAGTGGCATGCGGCCATGATATCAGCCTTTGTTGTTTTCAGTCTGTTTTGGGATGGGTCATTCAAGTTTTGAATGAACAAAATTGGGTATGATCTTTGTTACTTCAAGCTGATTTTAATTTCTACATACATGAGTTTTCTGATTCTGTTGTAGTAATCTTCTGAGTTTTTTTCAATTGTAATTCACTGTTTGGCTTTTATAAAATAATAATCCTTGCATTTTATAAAGCGCTTTTCACATCTTCTAAATGTCTCAAAGTGCTTCACAGAATATACTGTAGAGTGAATTTGTGGGCGAAACGCAGCAGCCATTTGCACACAGCAGTGTCTCACAAACAGTCATGGGTTGAAATGCCCCCAAAACTTTTGCCCAAGGTTTCGCCTTGCCTGGATTCAAACACGGGTCACACGCTTGTAAGGGTGTGCTCTAACCACTGAGCTACAGGACTCCACACTCCATGGAGTCCTATAGCTCAGTAGTTAGAGCACTTGCCTGGCAAGCAAGAGACCTGGGTTTGAATCCCAGCAGGGCGCAATGATGGGCAAGTTTAACTTACTCCACACCCGTCCGTTTACTTAGCAGTAAGTAGGAACCCAGTTGTTAGTTGATTGGTGGATTCCTTTTCTGGGAGTAATAATTCTTTGAAAAAATAATAGTAAATTGGTCATTCAATCCACGACTGTTTGTGGGACACAGCTGCGTGCAATCGGTTGCCATGTTTCACTCACAAAATATACAATGAATTCACTTTACAGTGTATTCTGTGAAGCATTTTGGGATGTCTCCCACACCAAGCTTCGTGACCACATCACTCCCACCCTCGCCTTGCTCCATTAGCTCCCCATCCCCCAGAGGATCGAATTCAAGATCCTTGTCCTCACATTCAAGGCCATTCACGGCCTTGTCCCCCCCCCCCCCCCTTCCCCCCCCCCCCTCCCTCCACCTCCAAACTGCTGACCCCCTTATGAACTTCCCTGCCCCCTCCGTTCAGGGGCTCGCCCTGCCATCGGTGGACGGGCTTTCAGCCTTTCTGCTCCCACACTCTGGAACTCCATCCCATAGTACCTTCGCCTCGCTCCCTCCCTATCCTCCATCAAGGCTGGCCTCAAAACCCTCCTCTTCAACCGTGCCTTCTGCTGCCCTCCCAACTCTCTCCTGCACCTCTCCCCTGCCTTGCCCCTCTCCCTTGCTCAGTTCGCGTCCTGACTGTTCAGCGCCTTGGGACGTCCTCCTGACGTGAAAGGCGTCCTATAAGTGTTATCTCGAACACAAAATAAAGCACTATATCAAATGCAAGGATTAAGATGGCACGGTTATGGCATGCATTTCTCAAGGCAGTGGCCTGAGTAATTTATTATTTCGATGAACAAAGAATGTACGTCCACCTGGCTCAGTTGGTAGATCAAGGCTACCACAGGCACTCTCCCTTAGTCTCCTTAGAAATATGGGCACTCGGACTGTGCATTGGTGGTTCCACAATATGGTGGCAGTGGGGAAAGTGTAACATGGCGGCGAGGCCTTGTGGTCTGGTGGGCTGCTGACTTGCCACACACAAATTCACACTGCTACTATAAGGCATCTATTGCTGCAAATCTCAAGTAATCAGTTACCCGGAACCCAAGAGGATCCTGTTGAGGATTGTAGTGCTATATATTGTAGTGCGATATGTTCTGAGTATGGGTTATCTTCTCACATCTTAGAACTGGGAGTTGCATAATGAATATGACCTCGATTATAGCATTGTGACAACATCCAATTTCAATGCCCATAGTAAATAAAATAGTAATTTTAAAAATCCTTGCATTTTAATATAGTGCCTAAGTGCCTTTCGGCAATAGAATATACCATCAATTCACTTTAGAGTATATTCTGCAAAGTGCATGGCGATGTCATGACATTATGATAAGGTACTTTATATCAAATGCAAAGATTATTATTATTATTATTGGTCGTCACGATGTCTCAAAGCACTTCATGGATTTTACTTTGAAGTTCAATGACTGTATCTGTACGTGAAATATTAATATTCAAGTTAATCTGCAATGCTATTTTTGTTAGCTCAAATTTTCCCAATTGTTGGAAATAAATGAGGCCAAATGAATAATTTTCATAGTTCATTTTAAAGATTATAAATAAAGCCTTGATAGTGAAAACTATATGCGTTCTGACTGTGATGAAGTGATTCTTTCATTGCCTGATTCCATGGTGGATGTCTCGAGGGGGTAAATCCACAACAAATCTCTACACATGATCAATAACTGGGCCTTTTTACAGAGGATTGCTTTGTCTCTTAAAGTGATGATTGAGCATATAGCTGGAGCTTGTTTGTAGAATCAATACAGGACCTCTGTGTTTGGTTTGTAAAAAGTCTAAATCTTGAGCCTGCACTAAAATTGCTTGATGGCAATATTCTTAATTGTTCCTCTTTAGTGCTATGGTGTATTGAATGTTCATGTACCTGTCTTGGGAAAATTGTATGCGTACTATATGAAGTGAAACAGTATATTGAATATAGGCCAAAGGGCAATATTGAAGTGATGGCTTAATCAGTTCTATGGAAATTCTAGGGGTTTTACCATGTTGTTGGAAGACCTGTTATTTGGAATTCCATGGCTGACTATTTTTCTCTTCCCTGTTGACTTCTGTTAGAAATGGCACTGGATTGATCTCGTTCGATTTCTACATTTCTAGATTTCTGTTTGGCCCCCCAAAATGAAGTTCGGCAGGAAGTAAAGACAAGAGTGTTTGTTCCTCCCTTGTCTTCATCCTCTTTTCACTGCCCCCATGACCATTTGCTATCTAGAGTTGATTTGATAGGAAGATTTTAACGTCATGTTCTCCAGAAAGTCAGATGAATTTATAGTTGAGGCAACGTAGTTCCTAATTTTTTTGACATTGAATGGAAAATCATGGGCCTCGATTTTTATGCTGTTTGCCTTTCAACTCAGCATTGCAGTCTCCAAATCAATCAATCAAATGAACTAAAAGCCACAGTTTGAGAAATGGAAGTGATTTTGCTTGAAGTGTCCAAAGGTATCAACTCGGTTGGAAGTATGCTATCCTGGTTGGTCTAAATTTGGCCCCATTATTCATTTTGAATTGGATCCTTGGTGCTGTCAGATTTCTCGGCTCCTATATTAAAGACTGGCCTTCGCTCTGCAAGCACTGGCCTGCTATACCCTACCCCGCCCCACCATTGCCAGTTGAGCTTTCAGCCCTTGTCCCACCTTCCGGAACTCTATCCTGAAATCCCTTCACCTCATCACCTCCCTTGCCTCCTTTAAGGCCTGTCTCAAAATCTTCCTCTTTGTCTTCAGTCATTCCCACCACTCCCCTTTTCTCTCCACTGCTTTTGATTGCAACCATTAGTGCAAACCCTTGACTGTCCAGCGGCCCTCCTGATGTGAAATGCGCTATGTTAAATGCCATTTGTTGATGTTTATTGCAAAGGCTGTTTGTGAGACGTTGCTGTATGCAATTGCTTGCCATCTTGGCCCATAAGGTTCAAGGACACTCCACTTTACAATGAAGCACAATGGGAAGTCCTGACGAGAAAGGCACTACTTAAGAAATATCTGGATTCTTTCTTTGTGCTTCATTTGCATTAAAAAAAAGTATGTTGACTTATTTGTTCAGCCTCCACTAAAAATAGAATATTACAATCATCCCATGAGGAACAATTCCTGAGAGACTGCTCCTCTGCTTGTGTGATCAGCAGATCTTTTATATAAGGCTGCCTTCTGGGAGGTTCTCTCAGCTCCTTTTCTACTGTTGTCTTTAGTAAGTCTCCTGCATTCTCTAACAATTCATGCAATTCTCTTTCCCCCAAAAAAAGAAAACTATTTTCTTTGCTATTTCTTTGCTAGTATTATTAAAATGAGCTCATACAATTTTATGACATTTTTGATTTAAAATATTTATTTATTAACATTAAGATAATAATGATTGCATTTAATGTAGCTCTGTATCAAGTCTTCAAAGTGCTTCACAGAATCTATTGTAAAGTGAGTTGACTTTATTATTTGGGGGAAACGCAGCAGCAAACTGCACAGTAGTCGTGGTATTAGTGACAATTCATTATTATTGTTGTCGATGGTGTTTCTCACAAGCTGTAAAATATTTACTTATTGACCTTTAAATTAGTGTTTCTCATAAGAAAGATTTGGAATAAATGCTACCCAGAATGAAACTAGTCAACTGAACTTTATTTTAATGACTGTCCAGTGCCTTGGGACATCCTCCCGACATGAAAGACGCTATACAAATGTAATGCTGTTGTTTTATCTCTAAATATGCTTGTTGTTTTAAGAGATTGTAGAGCAATGTAATTAATCCTAGTTGCAGTTTCTGCTTTCGAGCTATTTTGTATAAACTCTGAAGTATAACAGTTATGCTCCAGGCACAAAATTATGATAATCCAGAATGTCAATATTCCTTGTAAATAATCCTGGAGTTTGATATGCACTATTGTCTTATCATTTCATCAAAACTTCTCAAAGTGCTTCACGGGAATTACTGTAAAATTTTAATTCCAGAAAACACAACAGTCAGTATGTCTTGTCTACAAACAGCCTTGGAGGCTGGGATTATTGATCTGGACCAACATGTCCTGTGAACACTTGATGTACATATAACCAGAATATGCCTAAATATTGCATATTTTCAAATCTCTTGGATACTAACTTCTTTACCCTCTGTTAAATGTGCTTTTGTGTTTGTTTATGTATGCTTCGAGAGCTTCAGCTAGCCTGAAGCTCTCGAGGGGGGGGGGGGGGGGGGGGTTTAATGCAGTATGAGGTTGTTTTGGTGGGAATGATAATAAAAATTCTGTTGAGTCTTCTTGACTATGCTTTCCCAAATTTGTCTTTAAATCAGGAGGGAGAGGATTCGCATGTTGAATGAGCCTACGGCAGAGTCTTGTAGTGTGAAAGACTGCTGATGGAGTATGCAATATTTTATATCGACTAGATAAAATTTACTGTTTTGATCTTTCTCGTTGTACAAAATCACACTTTTTTTTAACACAGTGCGTGGACTGCTGGAGTTTTGGTAGCTGAGCCGAGCCAACTTGTTAATTGGTTCCTTGAATGCAGTTTGTAAAGCGGTATACTTGGAAAGTCTTTCAGCTTAATGTATGACTGCAGCTTGAGCTAGCCTTAATTCATTGATCTGTAATACTGTTACTTTAAGTAGGCCTTGCACTTCCAACAAATGCTGCTTTTGGTTGAGTCTATCTAGGAAGCAATCTCCACCTGAAGTGAATATGAGCATATTGTATTGAGATGAATCACTATACAGTCCATACTTTTGTACACGTGGAATCCTAAGGACATAGTGATTGCTGAGGAGATTAAGCGACTTGGGGCATTTTGATGACGGCCAAAAATCTAATTCTGTTTGTAAAATTTACTTATTTTGTGATTGTGCTAGATTTTGCAGAATATTTTCTGGGACCCCCGGAAATGATCCTGCTAGGTTTCTCAGCTTCTATTAAGTCTTGATGACATACGTCAACCTGGCTATTGGTAGCAGTCTCACCTCTTGAATCAGAAGATTGTGGGTTCATGCCCCAAATCAGGATTTGGAATCACATAGCTGCATTGTCCTTTGGATGAGATGTTAAACCCTGGTCCTGTCCAGTATATCCTGTGAGACAGCCGGGATAAGGTGCTAGTTCGAATATACGAAATATTTTATGTGATGCTACTGCCTTATACTTAAAGATTGCAACTTTTGCATTGCCCCTTAATCAAAATTAATGGGGGCTTTTTTTAACAGTGTTAGTACAATATGTTGCAACTCGAATAAATAAAGTACCGTATATCTCCGCGTATAAGGCGCACTTTTTTTCAGGTCGGAAGATCTCGAAAGTTGGGGGTGCGCCCTATACGCAGGTACAAGAAATTTTGAGCTTCGGAAATACAGTAAACAGGAGGGGCGGCCGGCGCACTGTCAGCCGGGGTTTGGTCAGTGTCCGGCGGGGGTTGGGGGGAGCGGGTGACGGGGTTTCGGCCTCGGCCGCCCGGGCAGCGGCTGCAGCAGCGAACTTCAGTGCTGTGCTTACCTTCTGCCGAACCCAGTCTGCCTGCCTCACTCCCTGCCGCTCTCTCTCCCTGCCTGCCTGCCTCTCTCCCTGCCTCTCTCCCTGCCTGCGTGCTTGCCTGCCTCTCTCCCTCTCTCTCTCCCTCCCTGCCTGCCTGCCTGCTTCCCTCCCTCCCTCTCTCTCTCCCTGGCTGCCGGCTTGCCTCTCTCCCTCTCTCTCTCCCGGGCTGCCGGCCTGCCTCTCTCCCTCTCTCTCTCCCAGGCTGCCGGCCTGCCTCTCTCCCTCTCTCTCTCCCAGGCTGCTGGCCTGCCTCTCTCCCTCTCTCTCTCCCACGCTGCCTGCCTGCGTGCCTCTCTCCTTCTCTCTCTCCCTACCTACCTGTCTCTCCTCCCTTCTGCCGGCAATATCATTGAAAATGCTTCCGTTTTTTTTCACCAAGAAAAGGTAAAAAGTGGGGGGTGCGCCTTATACGCGGGTGCGCCTTATACGCGGAGATATACGGTAGGTTGCCTTGATTTAGAGATAAATATTGTCTAAATAATTGCTTATTTCAGGAATTGTTTGAGCTAACATTTGTTATTATTGCTTTCCAAAAATATTTCTTATGAATTGCAGTTGATTTTTAACATACAAATTTCAGAATGTCACGTTGAGCTCTGCACTCTGTATCATATTTGCCTGCATAAAAAATCACTACACTTTTACAGTAATCATTGAAATATTTAAATGATCTGTTAAAGCACTATATCAACTGTAAGAATTATTATTATTATGGAAAACTACTCTTACTTCATATACTTGAATAAATTATACATGTGAGATCATTGAGTAATGAATTTCTGCAATGGTTTGAACCCTCATATGAATGATATAAAAGCTTCATGGTAAGCTTTAGCAAAACATCATGACAGCTAGATCTTTCCTTTTCCATCAGCTTTATGGAACATTTGACCTGCGCTTGACAAATTAGAGTTAAAAGGCTCCAGAAGACAGGCAATGCAAAATTCATAAGATAATGGAATTTATAATACATCACAGTTACAACAGGAAAGGATGATACCAACATTCAAAATCACCTGAAGATGAGGTGGTTTTTCTCACCACTGGAAAAATCGTTAGATGGGAAGTGCCATTAATAGAGACAGCTTTGCAGATACAGTATTTCTATATAGTAACTGATGTGCACTTCTAATTGTCTTTGTGAGCACTCAAGCATGCAGTTAAGTCATTGGGCTGCAAAGTACCTTGCAGTGCTTCTAATCCTAGAAAGTAATGTAAAGCCACTTACAATCAGCTCAGGCTTGGCAGTGTTTTTGTGTAATTAATACAGTACAGCAGAAGGTTTGTCATTGCTATTGATGCATGAAAATGTTGTGGTGAAACAAAAAAACATCTGGTTGACAGACCTATCTGTCACTTCAAACAGCCCCTGGAAGAATGCAGTATAATTAACATTAGTGTTTTTCAAGGAGCACAAGTGCTTCATGCTCTGAACCATGTCTAAAAGCTAAGTCTGCTCATTAATATAGCTGTTCTTTATTTTCACATAGTTTTCCATCCTGACAAAAACCTTAATAGTAGATGGTAGTTTGTAGGTCGGTGTAGGCAGACCAAAATTTGGGTTCTAAGAAAGAAAGAAAGGAAGTAGAGCACTCACTCTTCCTTTGTTTTAGCAAAGTCTAAACCATTTGTACATTATTTGTTATGTCAGGCAAGCCATAATATCTCCTGCTGTGTAATCTTTATAGAGATTGGCAAGGATCCGGTATAGTTTGGCTGCAAGGCTAAAAGCGCCATCAGAATCTAGTTTTCTCCTTGCAATTTGTTTTGATACAATAAATCAAAGCTTTTTTTGCTTGCTTATTTCACACTAATCTCTCCCACCATTCCTTGGATTTATGTTCCACTCTATATTGTCAATGAACATAAACTTATTCCCTTAAGTCTATAAGAATCTCCATATTTTAACCAGATACTTGGATCAGATATTGTGTTCTTTTTAAACCAGTGCATTAATTGCACATTGATCCAGAACATTATGATCCATTTATGATGTGCGAAGGCTTCCTGTAACAAAATAGAATGTATCCCTTTATATGTTGTTCCCCTGTTAGATGATAGACTTAATTTGTATGTAGTGGTTGTAACTAAATTCAAAGCTTGAGAATAATCATGTCAGTCGGAGATACTAACCGTTTGAAATTATTCCCCACACCCATTTCATAAGCTGAATTCACATTGGAATGGCTACTGTGCTCCATTAATCATAAGTAAGGCTTCTGATTTTATGTGATGAGCTGATATGATTGATAAATACTGATAACATACCCCCGATACAAAATAATCAAATTTGTGTTTAATAAATAGCGGAAAACCTCTAGAAATAGTTACTTATCCTAATGTGACTCTGCGGTGAGGTATTTTTTTCTCTCTCTCACCTTGGTGCGAGGATGTTTGACCAGACGTGCCTGGACACACGGAGAGGAGACAGTCACTTTTCTCCATGTGCATAGGTGCGTCTGAATCAGTTTACTATAGTAAGCGAACCCCCCACCCCCTACCTACATAGAACTCAAATTGCTAAAAAAAAAACTTCATAAATGAAGTTAATAAACATTGAAAACTAGATACCCTGATCATCAGCTGATCTTGTTTTCACTTCACACTGAAGATTGAGTGTTGCATGTTCCCCATTCTGCCTGTTCTCTATAAACAGGATTTGAATTCCCAATTGGAAGCAAATTGATATCTATCATTGAAAGATGAGAATGCCCAAAGCAGAGCAATGATTACTGATAGAAATGTAGCAAATGTAGCCGGTGTAAATCCATTTCAGCTTAAATATGGAAAGGTATCATTAATTTAAGATTGCACCAATCACTTGCTCCACAAATTTTCTTGATAGTACTGCTTCTGGCACTGTGCAGATGGTTCTAACATTTCAGTAAAAGTGATATTTAGATGAACCCTTATTACTTCTTCATATGTACAGTACATAGGAAATTCTAGTCAATTACACAGTTGCTTTCACAGCTTGTAGCTAAATATTGGACATTAAATTTATTACATAAATTGACACTGTTGCTGAAAACCAATCAAATCTGGTTGGTGGCTAATTTAAAGTTGGTTTCTTCTGATTTAGATGTTTCTTTGCAATGGGTTCTGTCTCATGATTGATATGCGGTTATTATATTTGTAATACATTTTGCAATTCACACTGACACAGAAAAATGTAATAAAAATATTATGATTCTCTGAAAGGAAGTTGTATAAGCATGGTTTCAACTTTAGGTCAATCTGAACCAACAAAAAGGAAACAGTGTATCCTTACTTCAGTGTCAGTGGAGATGTATGTTAACTTAAACTCCCTTCTCGCTTGTAACAACTATTTGTTCCTGTCTACACAGTAAATGAGATGATGGATGAGGAACCTTACTTAGCAAGTATCATTTACCAGAAGTAACAGTGAATAGTTTAAGAATGAGACGTGACACACCTTAGATAGTTCATTGCTCCTGAACTGATAGGAGAAATTTGAAACAACCTGATGGGTTGTGGTGCGTCTTATTCAGTCTTAATTATTTACGTTATTCTAAATAATTCTGCGTAACACACTTTTTACAAAAGCAAGCAAATCAGTTCTAAGCTGGTCAGTGCTATCTTCTTTCTCCCTGTCTCCAGGTCAGCTGAAGTGATGACCACAACTGTAAATCTCCTAGATAGATTTGTTCCCTTGCTGGTAAAAAGATTACCTGAAGCCCACTGCCGCAACTTGCATTCAAATAGCAGCTCTGGCTCTACTAATTAACATGGAAATTCTTGTGGGCACACTTTTGTTTTTGTGGGCTGTTATCTATCAGTTTAGTTTGGTGCATAAAAGCACTTTAAAGATTGACCTTGATTGATCTCATTGATCTGTATGATGTTACTAGTTAGTCATCTGGCCAGAGCTTTGTTGCACTTCTTGACTGTTTTTAAATTTTCTTTCCCCTTCCAAAAACGAAACCGTGATCTTGCGATTTTTTGGGGTCTTTTTAAGTGTTGTGATGCCACTTGGATTTTACTAGTTGTGCTTTTCTATTTGTGATAACCTTTTCATGGTGCATTTTCTGAAAGTATTTTGACTCCTTCCGTTCACTTCAATAATCTGCACTTCTAGGCAGCTTTTGTTGCACTGCTTGTGAACAATGCAGTTGTTGTGGTATGTACAACATGTCCTGTAAGACATTTATTGAATAGCTGAAATATTTGTCAAATGATAAAATGCTATCTTGTATGAACGAATACTTTTTATTCAATTATGTTCTCTAATCGTGGTCTTTAATATAATGGTTAAAAAGCTTTTGGGGTTCTGGAGCTTCACATGCTTGTGAAAGGGAAATGGTCTGAGTTTTATCAGACGTTGCCTTTGTTTGTTAGATCCTCTTGGATTTTCAGACAGGACATAATCAGTAGTTTGCGCTGTTGGAAATCACAAGACATCAATCCATCGTATCAGTAGTAAAATACCAGCTGAAGTTCTCCTGAATTGCAACCAATTCGCTTGTGTGATTAAATGGTCTCGGAGGTCAGACCTGATTGTGAATTCTCCACGGAGTTCTAAACATCATCTATGTTGAGCTGGGAGATCTAATTAGATGGTTATGCTCTTGGAGGCATGATCACATGATACTGCATCATATTGGATTGCTCATTGGTTGCTTCAGTGCTGCAGCAATATTCCATCCTCGCTACTTTATATACAGAGAGAGAGAGAGAGTGAGAGTAAAGTATGAGAATGCTGTTGTGGCAGTAACTGTAAATCTCTGTCACAAAGGAACTTGTGTTAAACATAGTTGGCTTTTTCTTTGAAATTTTGACACGTAGATGGTTGTAATGCTTTGCTTTGCTCAGTGTTTTAGTCTTGTGCTGGATCTTATGCATTTGCAATGCCAGTTCAACAAAACCAGACGATTGCTATCATCCTCTGCACAACATGTGTGTAGAGTCCGTCCAGAGCAAAGGCGTACGGTAAGTCTCGATAAAACTAACAGCTGATTCAGTTCTTCAGTAGAATATTTAGTTGTTTGCCTTTGAAAACATTGTGTATCATTAGCTTGGAACAATTAATTAATTTGCACAGAAGTGCTATCACTGCCAAAGATAATTCTAGTAATCAATCTTTTATTCTTTTCAAAATCTTATTTTGAACTGTGCTGACGGAGCCCTTTTCTCTGTGACTGGATTAACTGCTCTTTACTGATCAGTGGTTTCCAGAAAAGAAAGAAAAAGGTTCTACAATATTATATAGCAGCTAAAAGGTTTGAAATGATTTAACTTCTATTTTATGAAATAGGAATGCTTAAAATTAAATATTTAGTTGTAGCAATCAGAAAATAGATCCAATATATGATCAGCTTGTTAAGGAGAGCTGCCAATTTTATTGGAAGTAATTTCAGAAAGCACTATCTTTCCTCTAGAGACCTGTTTGTCTTACACAATCACTCAGGCATGTACTTAAAAATTCTTAACAATTCTGCTCCACAACAGAATTGTTAGAAAATTGGTAAAGTGGATGTCTCTCTTTGTGGGGTTAAGTTTTAGATCGCCAATGCAAAGTTACTGTTTTAAATCTTGTTGAATCCGCTTATTTTTGTGAAAAATAAGCTGCTAAAAAATTCTGGTCAATGTGATGACTATCTTTGCAAGGCTAGGATTTTTAATTTCCGTGATCAGAACATGAGAAATGTTCTGATTTCAAGTTAGTTTTTAGAGGATTTAGTGTTTTAGAAGCATGAATATTTTTTACAGCTGTAGTTTTACAACATTAGTTTTTACTTGTGCATATCTGTAAATAAGTTCAAATTACCCTAGTTCAACCGGGTTCCAGGTCTCACCGCGACTGTCCTCCACATTTCACTGAACCAGCCACCTGTTCCGTAATGCATTGGTGGCTAATGTGGGGGGGGGGGGGGGGGGGGGCGGCGGGTGCATTCACTCGTACTAGTTTAAAATTCCTTGGAGCTGTCAGTTTGCTTGATGGTAGAAGCCTTTTGGTACTTAGCCTTGTGCCATGCGTGCTCCAGCTAGGTTTTATTGTCAACAACCATTAGGGAAACATTACTTGTAAGCCTGATTCTGTCTCTACTTGACAATGTAGAGTACTGTAGCTTTACAAGCGAGTGACCTGGGTTCTATTCCAGGCAGGGCAAAACCTTGGGCAAGTTTCCTTACTCCACATGCCTGATAATAATCCGTCAAGAAAAAAACACCATAATAAGTAGGTCATTTCAATCCACGACTATTTGTGAAATACTGCCGTGCGCAATTGGCTGCCATGTTTCACCCACAAATATACAGTCAATTCACTTTGCACTATATTCTGTGAAGTGCTTTGAGACGTCTAGAAGACATGAAGGTCTCTCGCTTGCAAGGTAAGTGCTCTAAACACTGGGCTGCAGGACTCCACATGATAGGGATCATCTGCTTGCTGTTGATGTTTCTGTTCAGTATTCAAACTGCAATATAGCAATTCAGTACTAATGAGTGGTTATTCTGTTTGTGTCTGAATCTCAACACTTTCAATTGCCATGTTTCCTCCTCCAATAGAGTTTATAGGAGATTGTTTTTTCTATTATTCCCTCGGACCCCACTAATCTTCACTTCTGAGGGGTGGTTGTCAATGGGAGTTTTTTTTAAAATTCTGACTGTCTGTTCACTAGAAAATCAGCACTAATAAATTCAAATTCTTTCATTGAATTTAAGCCAGTTTTTGTGAGTGTCTGTTCCCTAATCAGATACTGAACCCTTTCAAAAATGTGTTTCCTTTGCAATATGTTTTCCTCCAGTGTGTGCAGTTCGCATTACCATAAGAGTAATTGAATAGGCAGATGTTTCTCTAATAAAATAAATCACAGGTGACAGCCAAAACACAAGCACTCCCATTTGAAAATTCCACATAAAATCTTATTGTAAGTTTCCTCATGACATTGGTAATGTATGAATAGATTTTGCACTGTAAGAACAGTATAGTGCTGCAGGTTTTAAAACGGTGCCTTAGTTTTGAAGTACCATTTGCATATTCACATGCCCTTCCGTTTTTTTTTGAAAACTACAGTGCAAATTTTGACTCTTTGTACATTTCCACAACTTTTTAAAACTGCACGGTCAGTGCAAATGGTGTGAGGATACATTGAGTGGTAAAGTCCATTTGTGCCATCTGGTGTATACATCATTTTATGGACTTTTTAAAATCATTGCTTCTCCTTTTCTGCCTCTTTCGGGTCCATCTATCTGTATATGGATGGTATGTAGTTTGTATATATCGAAAAAGAATATAATTAATATCAGAATTGCTTATGCGAAAAGAGCATGTGTACCCCCAACCCATTTTTAGGGGGTATACTAGCCTACAGCACATAAATGCCCAGAAATTCTAAGACGTAAGGTGGTTTGTGCAGGAATAGAGCTCTCATGTGGTTATAACATTGGATGTTCTTAGTTATTAGACTTAGGTGGTGTTGAGGTAAACTTCAGGGAACATTATTTACTACCAACCCATGAAACTGAAGTATTCAGGAATTTGAAGACATTTGACAAGATGTTTAAAATTTGATTAAAATTTTAGAATGCAGCTGAATACTACAGATGGGAAGTGGATTGAGGGGTTCAAGAGATTGTTAGATATTAGAATGTCATAATGATAAAGGATTATCATCATGGCAGGAATGCAAATTGCATTGCAGGGTCTCATGGCATGGTGTGTGTGCAAAAGGCTTGATACACTGAATAGCCTTTTCATTTAGTTTGCACACTCTTGTATGGATAATGATGTTTGTATTTGATAGAGCACCTTATCATATTGTCGACGTCTCAAAGTGCCTAATGGTGTATTTTGTGGGCAAATACAGCAATGTCCACAGCAACAAATCGCCACAAACTTGATCATGATCCTAAATCCCATTCGAATCACACTTTCTTTGCTTCCTAACCACCCCTCACCCCACAACCAATCCCAAGGAGAGCATCATAGAATTATACATCACAGAAGGAGGCCATTTGGCCCATCGTGTCCGTGCCAGCTCTATGAAAAGAGATATTCCAAATCAATCCCACAACTCCACACTCTCTATCACCATAAACGTGACCTCCCCAAAAAATAAGTAGCATGACTGACATTAAAAATTTATTGTGTGGAAAAGTATTTCAAAGTGTGGGGCCTGTACCCTGGCTGTCGGTATAACTTATTTTATTAGAGAAACATCTGCCTTTCCAATGATTGGTATGGTAATATGAATTATGGTCACTGAAGGGATCTTATTTCAGATCCGTGTCACCCGTGGCCTGTTCATATTTTTGGAGAATTCATGTAATTTATTATTTGCCCAAGATGCACACTATAATAAAGATCTGTCATGTTATTTCACAATTTAATTGTTGAAGGTTTTTTTCTGTATAAACATAATAAAAGCATCCGAATGCCCATCATTATATATTGATCCTTCAACTTCATTCCAATATATTTTTGTGAATTTTTTTTGCTTTTTTGGTAACTATTTGAATGCTACATATGCACAGTTCTGTGACCTATACATTAAAATAAACATAAGGTATATTGTGTACTTAGTCGGGAAAATGGATACTTGGCTGGCAAATTGACAAACTGTAGGCATTGCAAAATGGTAGTGATCTAACAAGTTGATTTGTGGGCGTACCCATGATTGTCGCCTATCATTTTTCTTGGGTATTAAAAAGCTTTGAATACGATGAAATTTGTTGTATATTAAAGCTGCAATGCTGCTTCAATTTTGATTTTGATTACAGCACTTATTCAAAATGGGAAGAAATTGATAGATTCAAAGGTGTGTTTTTAAAATTCTGCCGGCAGATTTGAAAATTACTTTCTGTTTGAGATGTATTATACTGAGGGCTTCTGAAATTGTGGTTCAAGTACAACTTTAAGCATGGTTTTCCACAATTGCCTCATAAATATTACTCGCTGATAGATAGGTAGGAGTTAGATGTGGGAACTTTTTTTACAATGAAGAATTTTGATGACCATTTAAGAAGTATTCTTGTCAGTTTATGTGGTTTGCGCCATGGATCCTATTTTTAGGAGTCTAATGGTGAAGAGCACGGCTCATTTGAATTCACAAACTACATTACTGAAATTGATCTCTGCTTTTAAGATTATTTAAAAACGTTGGGCAAGTTTCCTTACTGCAGACTTCTGTTTACCTAGCAGTAAATAGGAACCGATTTGTTAATTGGTTGGTTGATTGTTTTTCCGGTTTTGAAAAAATAATTTGATCACTCATTCCACAACTGTTTGTGGGATACTGCTGTGCGCAATTACAAATTGTTTTACCAAACCTGTTTTACTGTAATAGTTTGAATCCTTTGAGCAGGTCTTTTAAAGGATTTCAATTACACCAGGTAAAACAGCTCTTTTTTTAAAAATGGAAAATCCAGTGGACTCAATGGCCTGTTCTGATGCTTTTGCCTACATTGGCAAGTGTATCCTGTGAAGAGCTTTGGGATATCCTCCTGGCATGATATATATGTTTATCCAGTTTTTGGATGTCAAAATAATTTAAAGGAACCTTAATTAAAGGTACAGAAACCTTTAATTAACTATCTTATTAACAACTATCTTATTGTTGACCACAAGCTTTTTTTTATCAAGGTACTGTACTGCATAAAAGGAATAGACAGGTTCATGTTTTTTTTTAAATGTTGTAACTCATCTTTTGAGTTTCAATTGACTAGTGACTTGAAGTGCAAACTCACACAATCTTAATGAGGATGTGTACAGGTGGCTCTCTTGATCCTATGTGCCTTGACAGCAGATCTTAAAATATTGACTGCAGAACTGACTTCCAAACCAACAGCTTGATTTCCATCTTAGGTTTTGATGCAGGGTCATGCCTGAAATGTCAGCCTATCATCCACACGTTTGGAAGCTGATTAATTTAGTTGCACATTTCCATTTTTTTTTCTCTCTTGGCTATTTGTCATGTCAGTTGGCCGTAACTTCAGTCACTTTTCTAACAATTTCCTCCATTTCAATAATGCAGCTCAGTTCCAGATAACCAATTTCAGAAAGGTTCAAGGAGCTTCTACAGCAAAAACATACGTTTAAGGAGCCAATATCTAGGGCCACGAGAATCTTGAAGAAGGGTTATCTGAGGGCTCTCAAGTTTGCTGACATCACTTCCTCACATCCACTTTGGGCAAGAAATGACACTTATGTCACTTTCTTTGTGCAGTGATGTTGGTGATTGCTCTGACTAGCACACATACACAACCTGCAGGCAGTGACATGAGCAGGGATCTGAGGACCTGGAAATCGTCCCCCTTTTTTTAAGGGAAATCATCTTATCTGTGCTGGGAGCTGTGCTTCCCATTAGCATGGGTTTGTAGAACCCTAATACGGTAAGCGAGACCATTACATACTGGGAGATGTTATAACAAGGTTTTTCTTAAATGTGCCATTTAAATTGTTTGGTAAAAAATTTGGGATTAAATCATGTTTTATTTTGAAACCAGGGCAACCTAATCGTCATCTTTTTCAGCTACCTGTGGTTACAGGGTATAATTAAAATGTCATATTGGCATGGGAGGATGTAGGCTTACTTGTTGCAGTTGCTGAATTTTATTGTGCCATTATTTAAGATGTCCAACAGAGAGAAAGTACATTTTTCTATGAAAGCAAAATTGCAAAGAAAGCTGCCGACTGGTGCCTTTGCACAGCTGGTAAACATTTTCTTGTCTAATACTGCAGGAAACTCGGATAGTTTCTTTGTGTCTTCGGTGAACTGAACAGCACAATGTAGGTATGATTTGACACAGCGGACAAGGCAACCAGTTTCACCGTTCAAGGAGATTTTGCAAGTGTTGCTGCACGAGTCTCAGGAGAATGAACCGTGGATTTTATAGACAAAAGTATGCAATAAATCTGAATGAGTGCGAGCCATTCATTTTACAATTGTAAATCCTCTTTGGCTCCCCCAGTGGGTAAATGTGGGATAATACTGAGCCTCATAGACTGATGTTTTCAGACCAAGTCCTTGTCCAAACATGAGAAGTGATTTTTGTGCTGCTGTTGGCTTCGGCTGGCTTTTTCTGCCTGGAGAAGAAAAAGCAGCAAGTTGCTATTGTCCCCTGCTGAACACGCACATGTGTAAATGCAATTTGAAGACTGTGATTAAGTCTGCTTTGATGAACCTCATTCTATCAGACCGTCTTCACTATTAAGTAGGCTCCAGGCACTTGCTTCCTCAGATCACACTGGGAAGTTGTGTACTAGAAATGCCCAAGTTACATTACTCCAAATACACCAACCATTACTCCCTCCTTGCCTGGAAATAATCCGCTGATAAATTGGCACTGCATCAGATCTCATTAGGTAAAATGGGTTCGGAGATGACCCCCCCACCCATCATCACCACCAACGTGAAAACACACTCATAAATCCATGCAACACTTTGAAAAGGGATTTTCTCATACTAAACTTTTCGTGAACACAACTGACGTTAAGTGAAGACTAAGTGTTATTTGCATTTGATTTGCACCTTATCACATCAGCACCTTATCACATCATATTGACTATATATATATATATTGACTGTATTTTGCAGGGAAAATGTGGCAGCCAATTACACATAGCAGTGTCCCACAAGCAGTTGTGTCTTGGGATGTCCGCCCAACGTGAAAGGCCCTCTCTAAATGTAATTTTGTTGTTATTATGGATTGAGTGACCAAATTAGTATTATTTATTATTGGGGGAGTTTTTTTTCACTTGACATTATTTTGCTTAATGGAAAGCTATATTCAAGCCCCTACACTAGAGATATTCACTTGCGATTAGGAATAATTGTTGTGTAACATTTAATTGCCTCTGTTCTGCATTTTGATTCAAATGAATGACAGTTTGCTAGTAGTTCCAAAATTATGCTTTAAAGCCAGAACTTGTTTATTAGCGGTATTGACGAACAGTTTAGCTTAGTGTCCTCTTTCTACAAAAGTATAAAAAATGGTTATACAAAAGAAAAATCAATCATCAATTTTCTCTCTCCCACCTAGGATTATTTGTTTAATGTGGACTTATTTAATTTTTTCGGAGGTCTGGTGACAGTGGGTTAAGTAATGCATTGTTTACTCCTTCAATAATTGATTCTGGATGTTAATACTTTTCTTTCCAAAAGATATGCTGTAATGTTTTGATTTAATGTTGCATAAGCTGTGGATGAATCCTTTAATTTCAGTGCCCTACATGTTGTGCAAAAATTGATTTTGTACAGCGAGAATGATTCAACTGGATTGAATTGCTGTTAGGCCTCTCTGATCGTTTTGATACTAAGAGATCGCTGAAACCCACACTCTTAAGAACATAATTAGAAAAATGATTCCCTTTGTGGGAATCTTACAAGCATTAATTATCAAATATAAATATACGATTGATAAAGTGATCAGTAAAATACAATTGTTTGAAGTAATTCAAGCGTGCCCAGAAAGACCAGTGATGTGTACAGCTGGCTCATTTACAGGAAGCTGTGCCAGAATAACAAGTACTAATAAAGGAAATACCTGCATATTTTGTTAAATGTTGAATACAGCTTTGTTGAGCAGAAAATGGGGGGTGTATATGATATATATGTAGAGCTCCTGTAGCTCAGTGGTTAGAGCACTCACCTTATAAGCATGAGACCTGTGATCGAATCCAGGCAGATCAGGGCGAAACCTTGGGGGAAGTTTCCTTATTCCACATGCCTAATAATAATCTGTTAAAAAACAAACACAATAATAAAAATTGGTCATTTCAATCCAAAATTGTTTGTGGGACACTGCTATGCGCAATTGGCTGCCGTGTTTTGCCCACAAATATACAATCAATTCAAAGCGCTTTGAGACGTTGATAAAATGTGAAAAATGAAAGGATTATTATTATTTTTTATGTGATTGGAAATTTGATTTTTAGGGTAGGGTTTATCTTCTAAAATAATTCCGACTTCTCAGTTTTGGGTTCATTTACAAAAACAAGAGCCTTGCAGCTTGTTGTCAACCTTATAACTCGGTAACTGACAAGTGAATTGAATGGAGAATGAAAAGCCTCCCAAGATAGCAGCAGTGTTAGATCTATCTTACATTTTTATATAGGTGGTTTGTTTGCTCTATGACTGAAGCAGCCAGTGAGAGAATGCAGACATCAGAGGAATATGCAATCTGTGTATGTGGGGCAGGCCGATTGAGTTGAAAGCAGGCATTACTGTTCAGTTGCGTTTTGTGCTAAATGGCATTATTAAAATGTCAGTCACAATTTCAGACAGCAAAATGGTACCTTCAGCATATTCAGGAATAAATTACCATCTGTCTGTTCAGGGCCAGTAAAATTACATTGGGCAAGTATTACGGGTCGAAATCTTGTCTGAATTCATATCATCATATAGCCTTAAAATCTGATATGATGGGTCCCTCTTGGGAAATAGATTTTGGCAATTTTATTTTGCTGCACAAACTAGAATATAAATACACAAATGGCACTTTCAACAGTGCTTATCACCAAGTAATAACAATCTTTGAAATTGGCATAACACCCTATATATTTCAAATATCTCAAAGTGCTTCGTAGGTAATTTCATTCGAGTGTATTTGTAGGCAAATGTAGCTGCCAATTTGCATATCGTAAGGTCTCAAAAACAGGCAAGAAATGAATGGGCAATTTAGGATGACTGAGCAGGACGCTGCAAAAAAAATCCAAAGTCTCTTTTCTGCACAGTGTGATGGGATCTTTTAGCATTCCACTGTAAAAGCAGACAGGACTTCAGTTCAACACAAAAACTTGGATTTGTATAGCGCCCTTCACATGGGGTGGTGTCCCAGAGCACTTAAGTTCAGTTTCTTATCTGAAGTTCTCCCCAGTACTGCACTGGAATGTCATCCTAGATTATGAGCTCAATGATCCAATCGAGCAATATACAGTAAAAGCTCGTTTATCCGGAACCCTTGGGACCTGGCCAATGCCGGTTAAACGACATGCCGGATATTCGGGCGGATCCGACACTGAAAACACAACACAATTTTTTAAAAACTTATTTTATCACAAACCATATTAATAATAGACTAAATAATGACAGATAATAACAGACCTTCGTTATTCACCTAAAAATCACCTTTGCTGGTAGATGTCCGGTTTGAAGCCATGATGCTGGTGTAGACGTGTATAGTCTATCTTCTACAATGGCTGACACGAAGGAAAAAAACAGAAGCATGACTTTAAGGCTGTACTAGCGGCAAGCCGAAATACCGATGAGAGGGAAAAAAACGTCAGTGCCACCTTCAGGCACTAGTAGCAGCATTCCGGAATATTGATACGAGGGAGAAAAAATGCGCCACCGCGATTGTGCCAGATAAGATCCAGTTATTCGAATGGGGACTTTTTTTAGATGCCGGTTATATGGAAGTTACAGTTGATCGGGTCACAGATAAATGGGCTTTTCCTGTATATGGTAACTTATTATAAACTGTTTTGAATAGCCAAAGAAGGGTTATAGTTACTGATGGTTGCAGATTACTGAATTAGGCTGCTGGGTGCTCTGGAAATAGTCTTGCAGGAGTCACCCACCTTCAAGATTGGATGGGAGAAAATTGGGCAAATAATCATAACCGCTGATAAATGGTGCTGTCATAGCACTTGAAGCAGTGGAAAATTATAGTACTTAAGGCACTTCTTGAAGTGCAGTGCAGGTATAAATAAATTAAATCAGCTCTTCCACAGGGTATGTTTTATTAGTCTACGTTTAATTACTGCATTTGTATCTTGATGGGTGGATCGAGTTTACTGAAAGGAGTGTAGGTTGGGAGAATTGCATGATTCAGCTCCATGTAATCAGGTGGCCTTTCGCTACATTGTTCAGTGCTTTTAGACAAAATGTGACATTCAACAATGTTATAGGGCTTTACATCAAATGCAAACATTTATAATAATAGCCACAGACTATACATGAAAATGCAATACAATTTATAGCCGTATCTTAAGTTGTAAATATATAACCAAGGAATACTTGTATAAGATTGCTAAATACCAAGTTTATTTCACCTGCCAAGTTTCTGGATCAGTTTTTTTGTAGTGCAGTATTAACATTTTATTTTATACTGCTTTGATGTGCAGAATATTTTGTCAATTTGATGAGAAACCAGCCTTGAATACAGCTACCATTGATGAATGAACACTTCCCGTTTGTAAACTAACAGATACATTTTTCTGTATGTTATAATTTAAAAAGAGGTATCAGCAGATTGTAAAACGAAAACAGAAATTGCTGGGAACACTCAGCAGGTCAGGCAGCATCTATGGAGAAAGGAAAGTGAGTCAACGTTTCGAGTCCACAACCTTTCGTCAGAACTGGATTGGATCAGCAAATTGTTTTGGGCTAGGTGATGTTGGATGCATCAATTTTGGATAGTTTTATTTTTGGATGGCTGGTTAAAAGCAAGTGAGTGAGAAAAATAGATGCAGAAAATTTAGTCAATTGCCATCTTTTGAGTTTGATGACTTTCATGACCCATGCAATACCTCGGGCCCCTGAGGTATTGCATGGATAACCTAAAATAGTGAGAGCAGAGCTCTATATAACAGTGTAAAGGTATTGGTGATTGTGAATGGGCTTGATCGAAGACAGATGAAAGTTTACCTGGATTACTATAACAACAACAAAATTAGATTTGGATAGTGCCTTTCACGTCAGGAGGATTACATGAGAAAGGATGTCAAACCAGAAGCAGGTGCTAAGAAAATAAATATGTTTGCAATTGCCAACAAAATACTTAGTCACTGTACATTATACTGAAGTACAGGTAAACCTCTATTTACAACGGGGTTGTGTTCCTGAAAAACTGTATGTATATCGAAATGTCCTAAACCGAATTGCGATTTCCCATGCAGTCCCATTATATAACCAGAGATGTGTTCTTTTCACAAAATTTTCAGACCTTAAACCCACTAAATAACACACAAAACCACACAACATAACATACAAATTAACACACATAGGCAAAAAGGGGTACTTGGGGTAACTGTATGGTATATTACGCTGGTTCTGATCCTCAATCCAGACTCTCAGCATTCTTTCCATGTTTTCCATCATATCACTCCTATGTTTTGCTAATCTGCTTGTACCTATAGCTGTAACACACATTGAACTTGCCAGTATATTGATCTTATTCTGTTTTATAGTAGCCACCGTCGATCTAGCTAGCCCTAAAGCCCTCCCGACGTCTGTACCTTTTTCACCAGAATCAATGCACTTTATCGCCTTCAATTTGGTATTTAAAGTGATGACTGCGGGGTTTCTGGCCGCTAGCGTTATTACCGCTGCTTATTTCACTTACTGCTGTCTCTTCCCCGACTTGGTAGAAGCGCAGTAGAAGCTGTAAATCACTCAGGAATGTTCAGAAATTACTCTAATACTGGCGCGTCGCTGCAATATCAACTGGCTTTTAAACAATGACGTGGCGACATGCTATTGGCCAGTTCAAATGCTTGGATTTACCCGCGAATACACTATGGACTGTGCGTATGGACAAAAAGGCCGCGCAAAATGTGACCGCGATATTCAAAATATATACTGCGCATGCGCCAAAAAAAATTTGGTCCTTAAAACGAATCCAAGTGTCGTGTGTCGATCAAAAGGTGTTAAAAAAAATTATGGTTTTCAATCGAAATGTCCTAAATAGAAGCGTCGTAAATCGAGGCTTACCTGTATTGTGAAGCACTTTGAGATGTACTCCTGACATGAAAACCCTAGGTCAAATGTAAGGATTATTTTAAAACCTGTTTTAGCAAGTACAAAATCCCGAGCAAAAAGTGAGGGGGACAAAAATGAAGGTGAACATGACACAACAGATTAATGTTAGTCGGTGTTCTTCATTCAGCACTTTTGTACCAGAAGCTGAGACTGTAGGGGAGCTGAAGCATTAATTGCTTCTGGCTGAGGGGCAATCGCTTCCATGACCTACCTTTTGAAGAACTAAATTTGGCTCTTATTCAATTTTACCAATCTAACGCTTAATTACACACAACCAGTAAAATGTTTACTGCTATCCAGCTCCTGCTGATGACTCTCAGTTGAGAAACCTGGGTTCATGGCAAGAATGTGAACAACAGAAATTCTGAAGATTCCAAAATTTGTATGAAATTGTCACAGACTTGAATGCTTGTTTCATTATGTGGTTTATTTGGTAATCAATGCCAAACTAATCAAAATAAAATAACAAGACTTACCACCACAGTCAGCAATACAGGCATTCCATAATTTAAAAAATAATAAATTGTTCACTTCAACCTAATTCTGTTTGTGGGACATTGCCCTGGGGAATTGGCTGCTGCGTTTCTCCCATAAATATGCAGTTAATTCAGTTTACCGTATATTATATGAAACACTTTGTGGATGTTTCAAAAAGATGATAAGGCAAATGCAAGGATTATTATTGTACAATAATATTGTGTAAACATGTTCTTTTTAAATTCCCCCACGGCAGCCTGATATAAATTTTCATTTCATATATCCAACGGGTTGGATCCTACCCATAAGTTAAGGGAATTTTAAGCCATTTATCATGCCCTGTGAGAGTTGAGCGCGAGTGAGATTGAGTTCTCAGAAAGAGAATTTGCATGTTCTGCTTATTAAATGCTAGGTAGCTTATTTCTAGCA
>JAYJKW010000395.1:0-32704 GCA_035084275.1 Hydrolagus colliei
TCTGCTAAAATTAATAATAAAACACCACTAGAGTATATTAAAGAGGACCCAATCAAATCTCCCCGTCATAGACTTAAACCACTAAACTCATCTATTCCAAACCAATTCATTATACTTCATCCCTTACAAAAATATACTGCCGCAATACTGACCCCTAGTGTATATATAAGAACATTAATCGAAATAGACCAATCTCATCAGCTCTCAGGATAAGGCTCCGCTGTTAAAGCAGCAGAATACACAAAAACAACTAACATACCTCCTAAATAAATTAAAAATAAAACTAAAGATAAAAAAGAAACACCATGACTAGCTAATAATCCACAACCCACAGCAGCTGATACAACCAACCCAAACGCAGCAAAATAAGGAGCAGGATTTGATGCTACTGCCACTAGCCCTATAATAAAACATATAAGTATTAAAATTACAAAATAAATCATTATTTTTATCTGGATTTTAACCAGAACTAATGATCTGAAAAATCACCGTTGTTAATTCAACTATAAAAACTTATGACCCAAAACCTACGAAAATCCCACCCTCTCTTAAAAGCTATAAACAATGTACTAATTGATCTTCCCGCCCCCTCTAATATTTCTACCTGATGAAATTTCGGCTCCCTTCTAGGCCTCTGTCTTATTATACAAATTATTACAGGTTTATTCCTAGCAATACACTATACCGCAGACATCTCAACAGCCTTCTCCTCAGTCATCCATATCTGTCGGGATGTAAACTATGGCTGACTTATACGGAATATTCACGCCAATGGAGCTTCCTTATTCTTTATTTGCCTTTACCTTCATGTCGGACGAGGTATCTATTACGGCTCCTACTTATTTAAAGAATTATGAAATGTAGGAGTTGTTTTACTTATCCTCGTAATAATAACAGCCTTCGTCGGCTATGTCCTCCCATGAGGTCAGATATCCTTTTGAGGAGCTACTGTAATTACTAATCTACTATCCGCTGTCCCCTTCATCGGACAGACCCTAGTACAATGAATCTGAGGAGGATTTTCAATTGATAACGCTACCCTAACTCGATTTTTTGCTTTCCACTTTATCCTTCCTTTTATTATTACAGCTATAACTATCATCCATGTCATTTTTCTTCACGAAACAGGCTCAAATAATCCCACAGGACTTAATTCTGACTCGGACAAGATCTCCTTCCACCCCTACTTTATTTATAAAGATGCCTTAGGGTTTTCATTTTTAATTATTCTATTAACGACTATTGCATTGTTCACCCCCAATCTTTTAGGGGATCCCGAAAACTTCACCCCGGCCAACCCCCTAATCACACCCCCTCATATTAAACCAGAATGATATTTCCTATTCGCCTACGCTATCCTCCGCTCTATCCCTAATAAACTGGGAGGAGTACTTGCTCTAATATTCTCTCTATTAGTACTTCTCTTTCTACCTTTTCTACATACCTCTAAACAACGAACAAATATATTCCGTCCCTTAACACAACTTCTCTTTTGACTAATAGTTTCTAATATACTTGTTCTCACCTGAATCGGAGGACAACCCGTAGAAAGCCCTTTTACCCTCATCGGACAGATTTCCTCAATTCTTTATTTCAGTCTATTTCTTATCATCCTTCCCCTAGCAGGATGGCTGGAGAATAAAATACTTAATTGAAATTGTCATAGTAGCTTAAACTAAAGCACTGGTTTTGTAAACCAAAGATTGAAGGCTAAGACCCTTCCTAAGACATTCTTTTACCCCCCCCAAAATCCTAACTTTAAAAACTAGAAGACTTAACAAACTATCACATTTCCTTTAAAAAATAAATACCCCAAAATAACATTAACAAATTAAGTGCCTTTTTTAAATAACCAAAAACATCCTTTTATAACAAAAAATTTCCAAATATTTACTCTTCTTTTAACCTCTTCTCCAAGATATCCTAATTATAATATTAACCAGGCTTTTCCACATATATACCCCTTTTTAACCCAAAAATCGCAAAATTACCCTTAAAAATTTTACTTTTTACTCCTTTAACATAAAGCCCAACTCTTTACCCCTTAAAAATAAGACAGAAGATACTTTACCCCTTCTAAAATATTTTATAAAATATCCTAAGATTTTCCCCTTTTTTAACTTAAATACAAGGACTAAAAACGCAAATAATCATTCTATCCCCTTAAATCTTTGTTCTACTTCTAAACCCCCAAAATCCTAACTTTAAAAACTAGAATACTTAACAAACTATCACATTTCCTTTAAAAAATAAATACCCCAAAATAACATTAACAAATTAAGTGCCTTTTTTAAATAACCAAAAACATCCTTTTATAACAAAAAATTTCCAAATATTTACTCTTCTTTTAACCTCTTCTCCAAGATATCCTAATTATAATATTAACCAGGCTCTTCCACATATATGCCCCTTTTTAACCCAAAAATCGCAAAATTACCCTTAAAAAATTTTACTTTTTACTCCTTTAACATAAAGCCCCAACTCTTTACCCCTTAAAAATAAGACAGAAGATACTTTACCCCTTCTAAAATATTTTATAAAATATCCTAAGATTTTCCCCTTTTTTAACTTAAATACAAGGACTAAAAACGCAAATAATCATTCTATCCCCTTAAATCTTTGTTCCACTTCTAAACCCCCCAAAATCCTAACTTTAAAAACTAGAAGACTTAACAAACTATCACATTTCCTTTAAAAAATAAATACCCCAAAATAACATTAACAAATTAAGTGCCTTTTTTAAATAACCAAAAACATCCTTTTATAACAAAAAATTTCCAAATATTTACTCTTCTTTTAACCTCTTCTCCAAGATATCCTAATTATAATATTAACCAGGCTCTTCCACATATATACCCCTTTTAAACCCAAAAATCGCAAAATTACCCTTAAAAAATTTTACTTTTTACTCCTTTAACATAAAGCCCAACTCTTTACCCCTTAAAAATAAGACAGAAGATACTTTACCCCTTCTAAAATATTTTATAAAATATCCTAAGATTTTCCCCTTTTTTAACTTAAATACAAGGACTAAAAACGCAAATAATCATTCTATCCCCTTAAATCTTTGTTCTACTTCTAAACCCCCAAAATCCTAACTTTAAAAACTAGAAGACTTAACAAACTATCACATTTCCTTTAAAAAATAAATACCCCAAAATAACATTAACAAATTAAGTGCCTTTTTTAAATAACCAAAAACATCCTTTTATAACAAAAAATTTCCAAATATTTACTCTTCTTTTAACCTCTTCTCCAAGATATCCTAATTATAATATTAACCAGGCTCTTCCACATATATACCCCTTTTAACCCAAAAATCGCAAAATTACCCTTAAAAAATTTTACTTTTTACTCCTTTAACATAAAGCCCAACTCTTTACCCCTTAAAAATAAGACAGAAGATACTTTACCCCTTCTAAAATATTTTATAAAATATCCTAAGATTTTCCCCTTTTTTAACTTAAATACAAGGACTAAAAACGCAAATAATCATTCTATCCCCTTAAATCTTTGTTCTACTTCTAAACCCCAAAATCCTAACTTTAAAAACTAGAATACTTAACAAACTATCACATTTCCTTTAAAAAATAAATACCCCAAAATAACATTAACAAATTAAGTGCCTTTTTTAAATAACCAAAAACATCCTTTTATAACAAAAAATTTCCAAATATTTACTCTTCTTTTAACCTCTTCTCCAAGATATCCTAATTATAATATTAACCAGGCTCTTCCACATATATGCCCCTTTTTAACCCAAAAATCGCAAAATTACCCTTAAAAAATTTTACTTTTTACTCCTTTAACATAAAGCCCAACTCTTTACCCCTTAAAAATAAGACAGAAGATACTTTACCCCTTCTAAAATATTTTATAAAATATCCTAAGATTTTCCCCTTTTTTAACTTAAATACAAGGACTAAAAACGCAAATAATCATTCTATCCCCTTAAATCTTTGTTCTACTTCTAAACCCCCAAAATCCTAACTTTAAAAACTAGAAGACTTAACAAACTATCACATTTCCTTTAAAAAATAAATACCCCAAAATAACATTAACAAATTAAGTGCCTTTTTTAAATAACCAAAAACATCCTTTTATAACAAAAAATTTCCAAATATTTACTCTTCTTTTAACCTCTTCTCCAAGATATCCTAATTATAATATTAACCAGGCTTTTCCACATATATACCCCTTTTTAACCCAAAAATCGCAAAATTACCCTTAAAAATTTTACTTTTTACTCCTTTAACATAAAGCCCAACTCTTTACCCCTTAAAAATAAGACAGAAGATACTTTACCCCTTCTAAAATATTTTATAAAATATCCTAAGATTTTCCCCTTTTTTAACTTAAATACAAGGACTAAAAACGCAAATAATCATTCTATCCCCTTAAATCTTTGTTCTACTTCTAAACCCCCAAAATCCTAACTTAAAAACTAGAAAACTTAACAAACTATCACATTTCCTTTAAAAATAAATACCCCAAAATAACATTAACAAATTAAGTGCCTTTTTTAAATAACCAAAAACATCCTTTTATAACAAAAAATTTCCAAATATTTACTCTTCTTTTAACCTCTTCTCCAAGATATCCTAATTATAATATTAACCAGGCTCTTCCACATATATACCCCTTTTTAACCCAAAAATCGCAAATTACCCTTAAAAATTTTACTTTTTACTCCTTTAACATAAAGCCCAACTCTTTACCCCTTAAAAATAAGACAGAAGATACTTTACCCCTTCTAAAATATTTTATAAAATATCCTAAGATTTTCCCCTTTTTTAACTTAAATACAAGGACTAAAAACGCAAATAATCATTCTATCCCCTTAAATCTTTGTTCTACTTCTAAACCCCCAAAATCCTAACTTTAAAAACTAGAAGACTTAACAAACTATCACATTTCCTTTAAAAAATAAATACCCCAAAATAACATTAACAAATTAAGTGCCTTTTTTAAATAACCAAAAACATCCTTTTATAACAAAAAATTTCCAAATATTTACTCTTCTTTTAACCTCTTCTCCAAGATATCCTAATTATAATATTAACCAGGCTTTTCCACATATATACCCCTTTTTAACCCAAAAATCGCAAAATTACCCTTAAAAATTTTACTTTTTACTCCTTTAACATAAAGCCCAACTCTTTACCCCTTAAAAATAAGACAGAAGATACTTTACCCCTTCTAAAATATTTTATAAAATATCCTAAGATTTTCCCCTTTTTTAACTTAAATACAAGGACTAAAAACGCAAATAATCATTCTATCCCCTTAAATCTTTGTTCTACTTCTAAACCCCCAAAATCCTAACTTAAAAACTAGAAAACTTAACAAACTATCACATTTCCTTTAAAAAATAAATACCCCAAAATAACATTAACAAATTAAGTGCCTTTTTTAAATAACCAAAAACATCCTTTTATAACAAAAAATTTCCAAATATTTACTCTTCTTTTAACCTCTTCTCCAAGATATCCTAATTATAATATTAACCAGGCTCTTCCACATATATACCCCTTTTTAACCCAAAAATCGCAAAATTACCCTTAAAATTTTACTTTTACTCCTTTAACATAAAGCCCAACTCTTTACCCCTTAAAAATAAGACAGAAGATACTTTACCCCTTCTAAAATATTTTATAAAATATCCTAAGATTTTCCCCTTTTTTAACTTAAATACAAGGACTAAAAACGCAAATAATCATTCTATCCCCTTAAATCTTTGTTCTACTTCTAAACCCCCAAAATCCTAACTTTAAAAACTAGAAGACTTAACAAACTATCACATTTCCTTTAAAAAATAAATACCCCAAAATAACATTAACAAATTAAGTGCCTTTTTTAAATAACCAAAAACATCCTTTTATAACAAAAAATTTCCAAATATTTACTCTTCTTTTAACCTCTTCTCCAAGATATCCTAATTATAATATTAACCAGGCTTTTCCACATATATACCCCTTTTTAACCCAAAAATCGCAAAATTACCCTTAAAAATTTTACTTTTTACTCCTTTAACATAAAGCCCAACTCTTTACCCCTTAAAATAAGACAGAAGATACTTTACCCCTTCTAAAATATTTTATAAAATATCCTAAGATTTTCCCCTTTTTTAACTTAAATACAAGGACTAAAAACGCAAATAATCATTCTATCCCCTTAAATCTTTGTTCTACTTCTAAACCCCCAAAATCCTAACTTAAAAACTAGAAAACTTAACAAACTATCACATTTCCTTTAAAAAATAAATACCCCAAAATAACATTAACAAATTAAATGCCTTTTTAAATAACCAAAAACATCCTTTTATAACAAAAAATTTCCAAATATTTACTCTTCTTTTAACCTCTTCTCCAAGATATCCTAATATAATATTAACCAGGCTTTTCCACATATATACCTCTTTTTAACCCAAAAATCGCAAAATTACCCTTAAAAAATTTTACTTTTTACTCCTTTAACATAAAGCCCAACTCTTTACCCCTTAAAAATAAGACAGAAGATACTTTACCCCTTCTAAAATATTTTATAAAATATCCTAAGATTTTCCCCTTTTTTAACTTAAATACAAGGACTAAAAACGCAAATAATCATTCTATCCCCTTAAATCTTTGTTCTACTTCTAACCCCCCAAAATCCTAACTTTAAAAACTAGAAGACTTAACAAACTATCACATTTTCTTTAAAAAATAAATACCCCAAAATAACATTAACAAATTAAGTGCCTTTTTTAAATAACCAAAAACATCCTTTTATAACAAAAAAATTTCCAAATATTCACTCTTCTTTTAACCTCTTCTCCAAGACATCCTAATTATAATATTAACCAGGCTTTTCCACATATACGCCCCTTTTTAACCCAAAAATCGCAAAATTACCCTTAAAAATTTTACTTTTTACTCCTTTAACATAAAGCCCAACTCTTTACCCCTTAAAAATAAGACAGAAGATACTTTACCCCTTCTAAAATATTTTATAAAATATCCTAAGATTTTCCCCTTTTTTAACTTAAATACAAGGACTAAAAACGCAAATAATCATTCTATCCCCTTAAATCTTTGTTCTACTTCTAACCCCCCAAAATCCTAACTTTAAAAACTAGAAAACTTAACAAACTATCACATTTTCTTTAAAAAATAAATACCCCAAAATAACATTAACAAATTAAGTGCCCTTTTTAAATAACCAAAAACATCCTTTTATAACAAAAAAATTTCCAAATATTCACTCTTCTTTTAACCTCTTCTCCAAGACATCCTAATTATAATATTAACCAGGCTTTTCCACATATACACCCCTTTTTAACCCAAAAATCGCAAAATTACCCTTAAAAAATTTTACTTTTTACTCCTTTAACATAAAGCCCAACTCTTTACCCCTTAAAAATAAGACAGAAAACACTTTACCCCTTCTAAAATATTTTATAAAATATCCTAAGATTTTCCCCTTTTTTAACTTAAATACAAGGACTAAAAACGCAAATAATCATTCTATCCCCTTAAATCTTTGTTCTACTTCTAACCCCCCCAAAATCCTAACTTAAAAACTAGAAAACTTAACAAATTTATTACATTTTTTTTCCCCTTTTAAAAAACCCAAAAAACATTAATAAATTAAGTACATTTTTTAAATAACCAAAAACACCTTTTTTATAACGGAAATCTTAAAAAAAAACCTCTTCTTTTACCCTCTCCCCCTAAGCACCCTAATTATGACGTTAACCAGGCTCTTCCCCATATACCCCCCTTTTTTAGCCAAAAAATCGCAAAATTACCCTTAAAAAAAAAAAAAAAAATAATTTTTCACATTTTTCACCTTTTTTTCCCTTTTTTTGGAAAGATTTCACGCCCTAGCCCTTAAAAATAGGGTAAAAATTTAAACTTTTTCTTTTTCCCACCCTTAAGCCCTAACAAAGCTATTAAACGTTTGTTACAAGATCTCGGTCTATCAAAAAATGCACCATTTTTACTTGACTTTTAGCTTAAAAACAAGGAAGGTTACAAAAATTGTCCCCTTTTTCCCTTAAATCCCTACCTTCAAAAATCATCATCGCCTCTCCCTAAGTTCCTAACTAAAAAACTCAATTTTGAGCAAAAAATCAAAAAAAAAACCCCCAAAACCCCCAAAATTGCAACAATAAATCCAGGTCTTTTTTAAGGCAAAAATTTTTATCTTTTCCGAAAATCAAAAAAAACACCTTTTTAAGCCCTCTCTCCTAGACACCGTAATAGAGCTCTTATAGTCTTCTCCCGTCTTAGCTCAAAAAAAAACCCTAAAAAAAGTCCCTAAAAAACACCCAAAATCGCCAAAAAGGCCTCACCTAACGCCTTAACTCCTGGGCTCCCTCGCCATTTTTCAAATGCAACACATCTCCTTTTACTCTCACCCCTGAGAAATAAGACAAAAAAACGCTCCAACCAGGCTCTTCCACCTGATTTTGCGCCACACACCCCCACGATTTAAGTTTAACAGCATAAATAGGGTTTTTCATTTTTACTCACTTCTTTTTTTACACAAAAGCAGGGACCTCCAAACTTACCGGAACTTTTTCTGCCACACAAAAAATTTTTGGGCCCTCATATTTATATTTGGCCCTGTTTTTAACCAGGCTCTTCCCCCCGTGTTTTTTAAACTTTCTCAACCCTCGATTTTCTAACTTTCATAACTAAGACCGCATTTAACTATCATTACAAAATATTATAAAAACCTAAGCCCTTTCCCCAACCCTCTCCCAAGGCTCCCCTTTAGGGACAGCCTTAAAATTATCAGAAAAGAAAGATTTAAACTTTCACCCTTGGCCCCCAAAGTCAAGATTATCATTAAACTACCTTCTGGTCTTCTGCCACTCGGTAAAAGTAGCTGGTTGACACACTATGCTTAATCAACATTAACCTATTCCATACATATTAGCATATAATATGCTTAATCAGCATTAACTGATATTCCCCATCTATATAACACACTATGATTAGTCCTCATATTACTATATACCCCATACCCCTAACATTACTGATATACTCCATAATACTATTACATACCCTATATCCATAACCCTCTATGCTTAATCAGCATTCACCGACTTTCCACATATGATTTAACCTCATATTTAGACTTTCCCCAGGGAACATCAAACTCCTAATAATAAAGAAATTGACATACCCCATACTTGCTTAACATACAGATATTAATTGAGCATAGTATTGATCCTTTTACCTCATTTTCCTCACCATCGTATAAGATTATCAATAACCTATGTGGGCTCCAAGAGATAACCAACCCTTGCGTATAAGGTTAACGGTAAACGGTTTGTAGGACGGTACTGAAGACTCCCCTCAAATTGCTTAAAATTGGCAACTGGTTAATGGTGTAAATTCATTCACTACTTTGCCCCGTCAAGATTTATTAGTAGGCAGTTAGTAATTTTTTTTTTTGGGGTATCTTGAAACATAATGACATGTACGCTTCGCATCCGCTCTGGCGATCAACACGCCTCACACAATTCCTCTGATGGCGCTACCCTCGACTTCTCCCTCTTAGTCTACCAAAGATTGGGTGTCCTACATGTTTGTAACCGAATGATACTTTTGCCTGTCCTCTATAGTCGCTATTTAAGATTACTATTTAGGAGGGGTAACATTGAATTAAGAGATACATATTACTCCGCATTACTGAAGGGAGCAGGGATGGATGAATGAGTTAGTATGCATAACACTATTTACTACTATCGGCACTTTTTCGGACATTATTTCTTGAAAAAGCCCTTGATTTAATAACGCGCCGCGGGCCGGGCCGTTACTGAATAAAAAAAACTAATAGAACCTCATTAAAAACAATATTTGAGATTAAAACCCCCAATTCCCCTACCCAGGTATAAATTATTAAAATATTAAAATATTAAATTATTAAAATATTAAATTATTAAAATATTAAATTATTAAAATATTAAATTATTAAAATATTAAATTATTAAATTATTAAATTATTAAATTATTAAAATATTAAATTATTAAAATATTAAATTATTAAATTATTAAAATATTAAATTATTAAAATATTAAATAGATATATTAAATAGATATATAATCTATAATTAAATAAAGTAATAAAAATTTAAATTAATTCTCATAAAAATGATTTTTTTTAGATAAACCCCCCTACCCCCCCTTAAGACAGCTACTAAATGTTAGAAAAAAAATACCCTAAATTAAATAGTATACTACGGGCCTAGCCACTATTGAAATAAAATTTTAAATTAAACCTCTCATAAAATGAATTTTTTGAGATAAACCCCCCTACCCCCCTTAAAGCAATACATCCAGACATATCTCGTTAAACCCCTAAACCGAGGTCCAAATTCTGCTTTTTTTTTTTGTAGCAAGTAAAAACGCGCGCTATACATTGTAACACGTTTTTTTAAAAAAACACACGTGTAGTTTAATGAAAGCATAGCACTGAAAATGCTAATATGAGAAGTAAAACGCTCCACGAGTACACAAGGTTTGGTCCTAGCCTCAGTATTATTTTCAACTAAACTTACACATGCAAGTTTCCGCACCCCAGTGAGGTTGCCCCTACTCATCCTTTAAGAAAACAGGGAGCGGGTATCAGGCACGCCCTCCGCAGCCCAAGACACCTTGCTTAGCCACGCCCCCAAGGGACTTCAGCAGTGATTAATATTAGATAATAAACGAAAGTTTGATCTAGTTAAGGTTTTTAGAGCCGGCCAACCTCGTGCCAGCCGCCGCGGTTATACGAGCGACCCAAATTAATGAGATAACGGCGTAAAGAGTGTATAAGAAAAACCTTGTACTTATTAAAGTTAAAATGGTGCTTAACTGTTATACGTACCCGCACAAATGAAAAACAATTAAAAAAGAAACTTTATAAAAACAAGGCCTCTGAAAACACGATAGCTAAAAAACAAACTGGGATTAGATACCCCACTATGTTTAGCCCTAAACTTAGGTGTTTAATTACCTAAACACCCGCCAGAGAACTACAAGCGCCAGCTTTAAACCCAAAGGACTTGGCGGTGCCTTAGACCCCCCTAGAGGAGCCTGTTCTAGAACCGATAATCCCCGTTTAACCTCACCACCCCTTGCTATTTCAGCCTATATACCGCCGTCGTCAGCTTGCCCCATGAGGGGTAAACAGCAAGCACAAAGAATGAGACCTTCAAAACGTCAGGTCGAGGTGTAGCTTACGAGGTGGGAAGAAATGTGCTACATTTTCTACTAAGATAAACAGATAAGTAATGAAATTAAATTTGAAGTTGGATTTAGCAGTAAGATATAAATAGTAAATTAATCTGAAAATGGCTCTGAGGCGCGCACACACCGCCCGTCACTCTCCTCACCAAAATAATTAAATATATAATAAAAGAGCTAAACAAGAGGAGGCAAGTCGTAACATGGTAAGCGTACTGGAAAGTGCGCTTGGAATCAAAATGTAGCTAAAAAGGACAGCACCTCCCTTACACAGAGGAAATATCCATGCAAATCGGATCATTTTGAACTTTATAGTTAACCCAATGTAACTCGTTAGTTAGAATTAAACCTAAATGATTAAATTGAATTAACCAAAACATTTATTATTCTTAGTATAGGCGATAGAAAAGAAAAATTGGAGTTATAAACTTAGTACCGCAAGGGAAAACTGAAAGAGAAATGAAAAAATTCATTAAAGTAGTTAAAAGCAGAGATTACACCTCGTACCTTTTGCATCATGGTCTAGCTAGTCAAACCAGACAAAGCGCACTTTAGCCTGCCCCCCCGAAACTAAACGAGCTACTTCAAGACAGCACATACGTGCCAACCCTTCTCTGTGGCAAAAGAGTGGGAAGATCTTCAAGTAGAGGTGACAGACCTACCGAGTTTAGTGATAGCTGGTTAGTTAGGAAAAGAATTTTAGTTCTACGTTAATCTCTCTTACACTCCTATTTAAACTATTACTACAAAGAACAAGAAGAAATTAATAGCTATTCAAAAGAGGTACAACTCTTTTGAAAAAGGATACAACCTTAACAAAGTCGGATAAAGATTATATTAAATAAGGAATTTATTCTTGTGGGCCTAAAAGCAGCCATCTTAATAGAAAGCGTTATAGCTCTAATAAAATATAAACCTATTATACAAATAAACAATCACAATCCCCTTTTATTACTAACTTATTTTATTTAGTTTAAAAGAATTTATGCTAGAATGAGTAACAAGAAAGAGAATTTCTCCTTTTACAAGTGTATGTCAGAAAGAACAAATCACTGACAATTAACGACCCCAGACTGAGGGAATTATTTACCCCCAGAATAAACGAGAAAAACAAATAAATATACATCGTTAACCCTACACAGGAGTAAAATAAGGAAAGATTAAAAAAGAAGGAAGGAACTCGGCAAACATAAATTCCGCCTGTTTACCAAAAACATCGCCTCCTGGAACCCCAGTATAGGAGGTCCCGCCTGCCCTGTGACATTAGTTTAACGGCCGCGGTATCCTGACCGTGCGAAGGTAGCGTAATCACTTGTCTTTTAAATGAAGACCTGTATGAAAGGCATCACGAGATTTTACCTGTCTCCCTTCTTCAATCAGTGAAATTGATCTCCCCGTGCAGAAGCGGGCATAAAGACATAAGACGAGAAGACCCTATGGAGCTTTAAATAATATATTAATAAAATGAATTTACAACCCTCAGGGGAAAAGAAATGGACTTAGCATAATAAAATTATTTTTGGTTGGGGCAACCACGGGGTATAACACAACCCCCATATCGATTGGGCAGAAATGCCTAAAAAATAGAACGACAGTTCTGTTTAATAAAATATTTAACGAGCAACGATCCAGATATATCTGATTAATGAACCAAGTTACCCTAGGGATAACAGCGCAATCCTTTTCCAGAGTCCCTATCGACGAAAGGGTTTACGACCTCGATGTTGGATCAGGACATCCTAATGGTGCAACCGCTATTAAGGGTTCGTTTGTTCAACGATTAATAGTCCTACGTGATCTGAGTTCAGACCGGAGAAATCCAGGTCAGTTTCTATCTATGCAGCCGTTTCTCCCAGTACGAAAGGACCGGAAAAACAGAGCCTCTGTTTTAAACACGCTCTATCTTAACCCTCTGTTACCAACTAAAAAGGATAATAAGAGGCACCCCCTTACCCAAAAAAAGGGTATTATTAAGGTGGCAGAGCCAGGTAATTGCAAAAGCCCTAAACTCTTTATATCAGAGGTTCAAATCCTCTCCTTAATAATGTTACAGACAATTTTACCTATTATTAACATCTTTATAACGATTATCCCAGTTCTTCTAGCTGTCGCCTTTCTTACACTTGTCGAACGAAAAGTATTAGGATATATACAACACCGAAAAGGCCCCAATGTTGTAGGCCCATATGGTCTTCTTCAACCTCTAGCAGACGGCTTAAAACTATTTATTAAAGAACCAATCCGCCCATCAACCTCCTCCTCCTTTATATTTATATTAGCCCCAACCATAGCCCTAACCCTAGCCCTAGTAATATGAATACCTCTTCCTTTACCTTACTCCCTCTTAGATATTAATTTAACAATTTTATTCCTATTATCAATTTCAAGCTTAACAGTCTATTCTATCCTAGCCTCTGGCTGAGCCTCAAATTCTAAATATGCCTTAATAGGGGCTCTACGAGCAGTTGCCCAAACTATCTCCTATGAAGTAAGTCTCGGCCTAATTTTATTGTGTTTAATTATCCTCACAGGTAGTTACTCTCTCTTATCATTTAGTATTACACAAGAAAGTATTTGACTCCTTATCCCAGAATGACCCTTAGCCGCAATATGATATGTTTCTACCCTAGCTGAGACTAACCGGGCCCCCTTTGACCTCACGGAGGGAGAATCAGAGTTAGTATCCGGCTTTAATGTAGAATATGCGGGAGGACCTTTTGCCCTTCTTTTTCTAGCAGAATACGCCAATATCCTAATAATAAATACTCTCTCTGCTATTTTATTTCTAGGAGCCCTGCATAATCCCTTAATACCAGAACTCACTACTATTAATCTTATATTAAAAGCAACTATCTTATCCCTGATTTTTCTATGAGTGCGAGCCTCCTACCCTCGTTTTCGTTACGACCAATTAATACACCTTATTTGAAAAAACTTTTTACCTCTTTCTTTAGCCCTAATTCTATGACATATCTCATTACCCATGGCCATAGCAAGTATTCCCCCTTCCATTTAATATAAGGATATGTGCCTGAATTCAAGGACTACTTTGATAGAGTAGAAAATAGAGGTTAAAATCCTCTCATTTCCTTAGAAAAATAGGATTCGAACCTACACAAAAGAGATCAAAACTCGTTATGCTTCCATTACATCAAATTCTAAGTAGAGTCAGCTAATTAAGCTTTTGGGCCCATACCCCAAATACGTTGGTTAAAATCCTTCCTCCACTAATGAACCCTTTAACTTTATCCATATTTATCTTAAGCCTAGGACTAGGAACAACAGTCACATTCTCAAGCTCTCACTGATTACTTGCCTGAATGGGACTAGAAATTAATACTATTGCTATCACCCCCTTAATAATTAAACAACAACACCCCCGAGCCGTAGAAGCCACAACAAAATATTTCCTCACACAAGCAACAGCCTCCGCATTACTTTTATTTGCAAGTACTACAAATGCCTGAATAACAGGACAATGAAGTATTCTAGAAATGGAAAATACACCTGCAATTACATTAGTGACTCTTGCCCTAGCCCTAAAATTAGGTCTTGCTCCTATACATTTCTGACTCCCAGAAGTACTTCAAGGCCTTGATTTGAAAACAGGACTAATTCTATCTACTTGACAAAAACTTGCCCCCTTCATTATTTTAATCCAAATTTCCCCAGCATTAAACCCCCATATCATAATTACACTAGCTCTTCTCTCCACCTTAATTGGAGGATGGGGGGGTTTAAACCAAACACAACTACGAAAGATCCTAGCCTACTCCTCAATCGCACACTTAGGATGAATAACAGCTATTATTCACTACTCCCCCAACATTGCCATCCTCAATCTATTAGTATATTTAATTATTACTTCTACAATCTTTTTACTATTTAATTTACTTAACTCAACAACAATCAACTCTATCTCAGTAATAACAACAAAAAATACTATAATTACCCCTATTATTCTACTAACTCTTCTTTCCTTAGGAGGCCTACCACCCCTTACAGGTTTTGTACCAAAATGACTAATCCTTCAAGAACTAGTTTATCAAAAATTATTTATTATCGCCACAATTATAGCCCTCTCTACTTTATTAAGCCTATTTTTCTATCTGCGCTTAACCTATGCCATTACCCTAACAATGACCCCAAATACAATAAATATAATATCTTCCTGAATAACAAAAAATAACCAAAAAATAATTCTTCCTATCACCATCCCTTTAGCTACAATAGTCCTTCCCCTTACCCCTTTATTTTTTTATATCCTACAATAGAGATTTAAGTTAAATAAACTAAAAGCCTTCAAAGCTTTTTATAGAAGTTCAACTCTTCTAATTTCTGTTAAGATCTATAAGACTCTATCTTATATATTATGAATGCAACTCAAACACTTTAATTAAGCTAAGATCTCTCTAGGTGAGTAAGCATCGATCTTACAAACTCTTAATTAACAGTTAAGTATTCAAACCACCGAACATCCACCTATTAAGCCCTTCCTCTTTCGTCTTTTAATGACGAGGCGAAGGGCTTTTAAAGCCCTGGAAGGTCCTCCCTTCATTCCTGGAGTTGCAATCCAATGTGAATTTCACTACAAGGCTTGGTAAGAAGAGGCATTACCCTCTGTAAATGGATTTACAATCCACTACTTAAACTCAGCCATCTTACCTGTGACCATCAATCGATGACTCTTTTCAACTAATCATAAAGATATCGGCACCCTTTACCTCCTTTTTGGTGCTTGAGCAGGTATAGTAGGAACTGCCCTAAGCCTATTAATTCGCGCTGAATTAAATCAACCCGGAGCTCTAATAGGGGATGATCAAATTTATAATGTTATCGTTACTGCCCATGCTTTTGTTATAATCTTCTTCATAGTTATACCCATTATGATCGGAGGTTTTGGTAACTGACTTGTACCTTTAATAATTGGAGCGCCAGATATAGCATTTCCCCGAATAAATAATATAAGTTTTTGACTCCTCCCTCCCTCTTTCTTACTTCTTTTAGCCTCTGCAGGAGTAGAGGCAGGAGCTGGAACTGGATGAACTGTCTACCCCCCTTTAGCAGGCAACCTAGCACATGCAGGAGCATCTGTAGACCTGACTATCTTCTCTCTCCACCTAGCTGGTATCTCTTCAATTCTAGCCTCCATTAACTTTATTACTACAATTATTAATATAAAACCTCCCTCTATTACCCAATATCAAACCCCTTTATTTGTATGATCTATTTTAATTACTACAATCCTTCTATTATTATCTTTACCAGTTTTAGCAGCCGGTATTACAATATTACTTACAGACCGAAACCTAAATACAACATTCTTTGACCCAGCAGGAGGAGGAGACCCTATTTTATATCAACACTTGTTCTGATTTTTTGGTCACCCCGAAGTGTATATCCTAATCCTTCCAGGATTCGGTATAATCTCCCATATCGTAACCTATTATTCTGGCAAAAAAGAACCCTTTGGCTATATAGGAATAGTATGAGCCATAATAGCAATTGGTCTACTAGGTTTTATTGTTTGAGCCCATCATATATTTACAGTAGGGATAGATGTAGACACCCGAGCCTACTTTACTTCCGCTACTATAATTATTGCTATTCCTACAGGTGTAAAAGTATTTAGCTGATTAGCCACGCTACATGGAGGGACAATTAAGTGAGATACCCCTATATTATGGGCTTTAGGTTTTATCTTTCTTTTTACCGTAGGAGGACTTACAGGAATTGTACTAGCTAATTCTTCCCTAGATATTGTCCTTCATGATACCTATTACGTTGTAGCTCATTTTCACTATGTCCTATCAATAGGAGCTGTATTTGCTATTATAGCAGGATTAGTACACTGATTCCCTCTTTTTACTGGATTTACCCTTCATGAAACATGATCCAAAATTCACTTTGGCCTAATATTCTTAGGAGTTAACCTCACATTCTTTCCCCAACACTTTCTTGGCCTTGCAGGTATACCCCGACGCTATTCTGATTACCCAGACGCATATACCCTCTGAAACACTGTTTCTTCTATCGGTTCCCTAATCTCATTATTAGCAGTTATTCTCTTCCTATTCATCCTCTGAGAAGCTTTTGCCTCTAAACGAATTCTTTCCCATGTCATAATAACCTCAACAAATGTTGAATGACTTCATGGCTGCCCCCCTCCCCACCACACATTTGAAGAGCCAGCCTTTGTTTTAATTAAAACAAACAAGAAAGGAAGGAATTGAACCCCCATTTTTTAGTTTCAAGCTAAAAACATAAACCACTCTGTCACTCTCTTAATAATATGAAGTACTAGTAAAACTATTACAATATCTTGTCAAGATATAATTACGAGTTAAACCCCCGTGTATTTTAAATGGCACACCCCTCCCAATTAGGTTTTCAAGACGCAGCATCACCCGTAATAGAAGAACTCTTACATTTTCATGACCATACCCTAATAATCGTATTCTTAATTAGTACCCTAGTACTCTATATTATTACAGTAATAGTAACTACAAAACTTACAAATAAATTTATCTTAGATTCTCAAGGAATTGAAATTATCTGAACAATTCTTCCTGCTATTATTTTAATCTCAATTGCCCTTCCTTCTCTACGCATCCTTTACCTAATAGATGAGATTATCAACCCACACCTCACAATTAAAGCAATTGGACACCAATGATACTGAAGTTACGAATATACAGATTATGAAAATCTAGAATTTGATTCTTATATAATTCAAACACAAGATCTAACTCCTGGTCAATTCCGTCTACTAGAAACAGATCATCGCATAGTTATTCCCATAGAAGCCCCCATCCGCATTTTAGTTTCCGCAGACGACGTCCTCCACTCATGAACTGTACCTGCCTTAGGGGTAAAAATAGATGCTGTACCAGGACGCCTTAATCAAACAGCCTTTCTTGTAACTCGTCCTGGTGTTTATTACGGCCAATGTTCAGAAATCTGCGGGGCTAATCACAGTTTTATACCAATTGTAGTAGAAGCCGTTCCTCTTCAACACTTCGAAAACTGATCTCTCTTAACATTAGAAGAAAGCTCATTAAGAAGCTAAAAGATATAAGCGTTAGCCTTTTAAGCTAAAAATAGGTGTTTTCTAACCACCCTTAATGAATGCCTCAATTAAACCCACACCCATGATTTTTAATCCTTTTATTTACATGAGCCATTTTTTTAACCATTATTCCTAATAAAATTAATAAACACACCTTCACTAACAAACCAACAATTAATCTTATCATACCCAAAACAAATAACTGACACTGACCATGAACATAAGCTTTTTTGATCAATTTATAAGCCCCTCTTTAATAAATATTCCCCTCCTAGCTTTAGCCCTCACCCTCCCTTGATTTCTCTTCCCCTCCCTCACAAACCGATGACTAAATAATCGTTTTATTACTCTACAAACTTGATTTATAAGCCAGTTCACTAATCAACTTCTTTCACCAATTAATCCTAAAGTACATAAATGAGCAATAATTTTTTGTTCCTTAATACTTATATTAATAACTTTAAATCTCCTAGGATTATTACCTTATACATTTACACCCACAACTCAATTATCCTTAAATTTAGGACTAGCAGTCCCCCTCTGACTAGCAACGGTTCTACTAGGAATACTTAATCAACCTACTTTGTCCCTTGGTCATCTCTTACCAGAAGGTACCCCAACCCCTCTTATTCCTATATTAATTATTATCGAAACTATTAGTCTCATGATTCGCCCAATTGCCCTCGCAGTCCGACTAACAGCTAACCTGACAGCAGGTCATCTCTTAATACAACTCATTGCTACCGCAGCCTTCGTATTAATAAATACAATACCCATAGTAGCCTTATTAACTTCCATCGTCTTATTCCTACTTACACTTCTTGAAGTAGCGGTTGCTCTCATTCAAGCATATGTGTTCGTCCTTCTCCTAAGTCTTTACCTACAAGAAAACACCTAATGGCACACCAAGCACACCCTTATCATATAGTAGATCAAAGCCCTTGACCTCTAACAGGAGCAATTGCAGCCTTATTAATAACATCAGGTTTAGCCATCTGATTTCATTATAACTCTTTTATTTTACTCTCAATTGGTCTCCTTCTTCTAACTATGACTGTTTTTCAATGATGACGAGATGTGATTCGAGAAAGTACTTTCCAAGGACACCATACACCTCCAGTCCAAAAAGGGTTACGCTGAGGAATAATTCTTTTTATCACATCAGAAGTTCTATTTTTCCTAGGCTTCTTCTGAGCTTTCTACCATTCAAGCCTAGCTCCTACCCCTGAATTAGGGAACTGCTGACCCCCCACAGGCATCTCTCCTCTCAACCCCTTCGAAGTGCCCCTCCTTAATACCGCTATTTTATTAGCCTCAGGTGTAACAATTACATGAGCCCACCACAGTTTGATAGAAGGCTCTCGAAAAGAGATGACACAAGCTCTCACTTTAACAGTAATTTTAGGCGTATACTTCACTCTACTTCAAGCAATAGAATATTATGAGGCCCCCTTTACAATTTCTGACGGAATTTACGGATCAACCTTCTTTGTAACAACAGGCTTTCACGGACTACATGTTATTATCGGCACCACCTTCCTTATAGTTTGTTTAATCCGCCAAATTCAATATCACTTTACCTCATTACACCATTTTGGCTTTGAAGCCGCAGCCTGATACTGACACTTCGTAGATGTGGTATGACTTTTTCTCTATGTATCAATCTATTGATGAGGCTCTTAGATCTTTCTAGTATAAGTACTACAAATGACTTCCAATCATTAAAATTTGGTTTAAACCCAAGGAAAGATAATGAATTTAATTATCCTAGTTTTTACCACATGCTTCCTACTATCCTTAATCCTAACTACTATTGCCTTTTGAATTCCTCAATTTAAACCAGACGGAGAAAAACTCTCCCCCTATGAATGCGGTTTTGATCCCCTAGGCTCTGCCCGTCTACCTTTTTCCCTTCGTTTCTTCTTAGTAGCAATTTTATTTCTCCTATTCGACTTAGAAATTGCCCTATTACTCCCTATCCCTTGAAGTAACCAACTATCTTCCCCTATATTAACTCTTACTGCAGCCCTACTCATTATTATTCTTCTTACTATCGGCCTCATCTATGAATGACTCCAAGGGGGTTTAGAATGAGCAGAATGGGTATTTAATCTAAAAAAGAATACTGATTTCGACTCAGTAAATCGTAATTAAAACTTACGAATACCTTATGTCACCCCTACATTTTACAATCTCTTCAGCCTTTACATTAAGTTTTTTCGGCCTAACAATCCACCGAACCTACCTCCTATCCGCACTCCTTTGCCTAGAAGCCATGATATTAACTCTATATATAGCCCTAGCTTTATGATCTGTCCAAAACAGCTCTTCCAACTACTTAATAAGCCCTCTAATTTTATTAGCTTTCTCAGCATGTGAAGCATGTACAGGGCTAGCCCTATTAGTCGCTACTACCCGCACACATGGGAACAATTACCTACAAAACCTAAATCTTCTACAATGCTAAAAATTCTTCTTCCCTCTCTCTTCCTTATCTTTTTCACTTGACTTACCCCAAAAAAAGGGTTATGAATAATAACAACCTCTTATTCTTTCCTTATTGCATCCCTCTCTTTAATCTGATTTAAATGAGATAACGAAACAAGCTGATCTTTTACTAATAATCTTTTAGGAATTGACCCTTTATCCTCCCCTTTAATGATTCTAACCTGCTGATTATTACCTTTAATAGTAATAGCCAGTCAAAATCACTTAAAAGCAGAACCAATTAACCGCCAACGATTATATATTACTCTACTTATCACCTTACAACTTTCTTTAATCATAGCTTTTAGCTCTATAGAATTAATCCTATTTTATATTATATTTGAGACTACTCTTATTCCAACACTAATTCTCATTACCCGATGAGGTAATCAAAAAGAACGCCTTAATGCAGGGATCTATTTCCTATTTTATACTTTAACAGGGTCTCTTCCTCTTCTTATTGCTCTCCTCACAATACAAAATTTTACACTCTCTCTATCATTAACCCTATTAGCATTCTCACAAAATCACACAAATGAATGAGCTAATATTTTATGATGAACCGCCTGCCTTATTGCCTTCTTAGTAAAAATACCTTTATACGGAGTTCATCTCTGACTCCCTAAAGCCCATGTAGAAGCCCCCATCGCTGGCTCTATGATCTTAGCAGCCATCCTCCTAAAACTAGGAGGCTATGGTATAATACGTATTATTGTTGTTCTCGACCCTTTAACTAAAGACTACGCCTACCCTTTTATTATCCTTTCTCTATGAGGCGTAGTAATAGCCGGCTCTATTTGTCTACGCCAAACAGACCTAAAGTCCTTAATTGCTTACTCCTCTGTAAGTCATATAGGACTAGTAACTGCAGCAATTCTTATCCAAACACCATGAAGCTTTATAGGAGCTATAGCATTAATAATTTCCCATGGACTAATCTCATCTGCTCTATTCTGTTTAGCTAATACAAACTATGAACGAATCTATAGCCGTACACTTATTCTAGCTCGGGGCATCCAAACAATTCTCCCCTTAATAGCAACCTGATGATTCCTAACAAATCTAGCTAACCTCGCCCTTCCTCCTTCTATTAATCTTATAGGCGAGTTAATAATCATAACCTCCTTATTCTCTTGATCTATATGAACATTAATTTTAACAGGTTTTGGCACCCTAATCACAGTTTGTTATTCCTTATACATATTCTTAATAACACAACGAAGTTCCACCCCTACCCATTTAACCGCTATAACCCCCACACATACACGAGAACATCTAATAATTACCCTACACCTTATTCCTTCTGCCCTTCTAATCCTTACCCCTAACCTAATCTTAGGGTGAACCTATAAGTATAGTTTAAATAAAACAATAAATTGTGGTTTTATAAATAAGAGTTAAAATCTCTTTACCTATCGAATAAGACGAGGAAGTACAAAGAACTGCTAATTCTTGAATCCATAGCTCAATTCTATGGCTTAATCAACTTCTAAAAGATAATAGTCATCTATTGGTCTTAGGAACCAAAAATTCTTGGTGCAACCCCAAGTAGAAGTAATGAATAATATCTTCAACTTAACCTACTTTATAATTTTACTCATTCTCTTCTACCCCTTAATTCTGCCTCTCTCTCAAAAAGTTTTTGATAAAAATATAGAGGATCACACCAAGTGAGCTATTAAATTAAGCTTCTTTATTAGTTTAATCCCCCTTACTCTATTTATTGATCAAGGAATTCAGACCATTATCACAAACATCTCATGAATTACCCTTCCCCTATTTAACGTAAATCTTAGTTTTAAATTCGATATATATTCAATTATATTTACATCCGTAGCTCTTTACGTCACATGATCTATTCTAGAATTTACATCCTGATATATATCTTCAGACCCCCATATCCACCGTTTTTTCAAATATCTACTTCTATTCCTAATTACAATAATTCTCCTAGTTACCGCTAACAATATATTTCAACTTTTCATCGGATGGGAGGGAGTGGGCATCATATCTTTTCTCCTTATCGGCTGATGATATGGTCGAACTGATGCTAATACGGCGGCATTACAAGCAGTAATTTATAACCGCATCGGGGATATTGGACTTATCCTTGCAATAGTGTGATTAGCTACAAACCTCAACTCCTGAGAAATAAACCAATTCATATTATTATCAAAAGATCTTGACTTAACAATTCCCCTCCTTGGACTAATCCTAGCAGCAACAGGAAAATCTGCCCAATTTGGACTTCATCCCTGACTTCCCTCAGCCATAGAAGGCCCTACCCCTGTTTCAGCCCTTCTTCACTCAAGTACAATAGTAGTCGCAGGTATTTTTCTTTTAATTCGCCTAAACCCTTTATTTCAAAATAATAAAGAAATCTTAACTGTATGTTTATGCTTAGGAGCACTCACAACCCTATTTACAGCAACCTGTGCCCTCACCCAAAATGATATCAAAAAAATTATTGCCTTCTCTACCTCTAGCCAACTAGGCTTAATAATAGTAACTATCGGCCTCAACCAACCTTACCTAGCTTTTCTACATGTTTGTACCCACGCTTTCTTCAAAGCTATACTATTTTTATGCTCAGGCTCAATCATCCATAGTTTAAATAATGAGCAAGATATCCGTAAAATAGGGGGTCTAAATAATATCTTGCCCTTCACCTCTTCTTGTATGATATTAGGTAGTCTTGCTCTCACAGGCATACCCTTTCTATCTGGTTTCTTTTCTAAAGATGCAATCATCGAAGCCCTTAATACCTCTTACCTAAACGCCTGAGCCCTCATCCTAACCTTAATTGCAACCTCATTCACTGCTATCTATAGCCTCCGACTAATCACCTTTACAATAATAGGATACCCCCGTTTTCCTTCTATCTCACCTATTAATGAAAATCATAAACTACTTAAAAACCCCATTAAACGCTTAGCCTACGGAAGCATCCTCGCAGGCTTTATTATTACCTCAAATATCCCCCATAATAAAAATTTAATTATAACAATACCCCTACTAATAAAAATTATAGCTTTACTAGTTACAATCGCAGGACTTATTCTAGCATTAGAACTTGCTAACCTAACAACAAAACAACTCAAAATCCTTCCAAACATAAAAATATATAACTTCTCCAACATACTCGGCTACTTCCCCCCTATCATCCACCGCCTTTTACCAAAAATCAACTTGAAATGAGGACAAACAATTGCCACCCATACTATAGACCTAACCTGATATGAAAAAACAGGACCAAAACTAATAGAACTAAACCAAAAAATTATTAAAATTATCCACACTCCTCAAAAAGGAATAATTAAAACCTACCTAACTCTCTCCCTTCTACCGATTATCACCTTACTTGTACTTTTTAGCCTATTTTTAAACCACTCGTAATGCCCCTCGACTAATACCCCGAATTAATTCTAAAACTACAAAGAGAGTTAAAAGAAGAACTCACCCTGCTAAAATTAATAATAAAACACCACTAGAGTATATTAAAGAGGACCCAATCAAATCTCCCCGTCATAGACTTAAACCACTAAACTCATCTATTCCAAACCAATTCATTATACTTCATCCCTTACAAAAATATACTGCCGCAATACTGACCCCTAGTGTATATATAAGAACATTAATCGAAATAGACCAATCTCATCAGCTCTCAGGATAAGGCTCCGCTGTTAAAGCAGCAGAATACACAAAAACAACTAACATACCTCCTAAATAAATTAAAAATAAAACTAAAGATAAAAAAGAAACACCATGACTAGCTAATAATCCACAACCCACAGCAGCTGATACAACCAACCCAAACGCAGCAAAATAAGGAGCAGGATTTGATGCTACTGCCACTAGCCCTATAATAAAACATATAAGTATTAAAATTACAAAATAAATCATTATTTTTATCTGGATTTTAACCAGAACTAATGATCTGAAAAATCACCGTTGTTAATTCAACTATAAAAACTTATGACCCAAAACCTACGAAAATCCCACCCTCTCTTAAAAGCTATAAACAATGTACTAATTGATCTTCCCGCCCCCTCTAATATTTCTACCTGATGAAATTTCGGCTCCCTTCTAGGCCTCTGTCTTATTATACAAATTATTACAGGTTTATTCCTAGCAATACACTATACCGCAGACATCTCAACAGCCTTCTCCTCAGTCATCCATATCTGTCGGGATGTAAACTATGGCTGACTTATACGGAATATTCACGCCAATGGAGCTTCCTTATTCTTTATTTGCCTTTACCTTCATGTCGGACGAGGTATCTATTACGGCTCCTACTTATTTAAAGAATTATGAAATGTAGGAGTTGTTTTACTTATCCTCGTAATAATAACAGCCTTCGTCGGCTATGTCCTCCCATGAGGTCAGATATCCTTTTGAGGAGCTACTGTAATTACTAATCTACTATCCGCTGTCCCCTTCATCGGACAGACCCTAGTACAATGAATCTGAGGAGGATTTTCAATTGATAACGCTACCCTAACTCGATTTTTTGCTTTCCACTTTATCCTTCCTTTTATTATTACAGCTATAACTATCATCCATGTCATTTTTCTTCACGAAACAGGCTCAAATAATCCCACAGGACTTAATTCTGACTCGGACAAGATCTCCTTCCACCCCTACTTTATTTATAAAGATGCCTTAGGGTTTTCATTTTTAATTATTCTATTAACGACTATTGCATTGTTCACCCCCAATCTTTTAGGGGATCCCGAAAACTTCACCCCGGCCAACCCCCTAATCACACCCCCTCATATTAAACCAGAATGATATTTCCTATTCGCCTACGCTATCCTCCGCTCTATCCCTAATAAACTGGGAGGAGTACTTGCTCTAATATTCTCTCTATTAGTACTTCTCTTTCTACCTTTTCTACATACCTCTAAACAACGAACAAATATATTCCGTCCCTTAACACAACTTCTCTTTTGACTAATAGTTTCTAATATACTTGTTCTCACCTGAATCGGAGGACAACCCGTAGAAAGCCCTTTTACCCTCATCGGACAGATTTCCTCAATTCTTTATTTCAGTCTATTTCTTATCATCCTTCCCCTAGCAGGATGGCTGGAGAATAAAATACTTAATTGAAATTGTCATAGTAGCTTAAACTAAAGCACTGGTTTTGTAAACCAAAGATTGAAGGCTAAGACCCTTCCTAAGACATTCTTTTACCCCCCCCCAAAATCCTAACTTTAAAAACTAGAAGACTTAACAAACTATCACATTTCCTTTAAAAAAATAAATACCCCAAAATAACATTAACAAATTAAGTGCCTTTTTTAAATAACCAAAAACATCCTTTTATAACAAAAAATTTCCAAATATTTACTCTTCTTTTAACCTCTTCTCCAAGATATCCTAATTATAATATTAACCAGGCTTTTCCACATATATACCCCTTTTTAACCCAAAAATCGCAAAATTACCCTTAAAAATTTTACTTTTTACTCCTTTAACATAAAGCCCAACTCTTTACCCCTTAAAAATAAGACAGAAGATACTTTACCCCTTCTAAAATATTTTATAAAATATCCTAAGATTTTCCCCTTTTTTAACTTAAATACAAGGACTAAAAACGCAAATAATCATTCTATCCCCTTAAATCTTTGTTCTACTTCTAAACCCCCAAAATCCTAACTTTAAAAACTAGAATACTTAACAAACTATCACATTTCCTTTAAAAAATAAATACCCCAAAATAACATTAACAAATTAAGTGCCTTTTTTAAATAACCAAAAACATCCTTTTATAACAAAAAATTTCCAAATATTTACTCTTCTTTTAACCTCTTCTCCAAGATATCCTAATTATAATATTAACCAGGCTCTTCCACATATATGCCCCTTTTTAACCCAAAAATCGCAAAATTACCCTTAAAAAATTTTACTTTTTACTCCTTTAACATAAAGCCCAACTCTTTACCCCTTAAAAATAAGACAGAAGATACTTTACCCCTTCTAAAATATTTTATAAAATATCCTAAGATTTTCCCCTTTTTTAACTTAAATACAAGGACTAAAAACGCAAATAATCATTCTATCCCCTTAAATCTTTGTTCCACTTCTAAACCCCCAAAATCCTAACTTTAAAAACTAGAAGACTTAACAAACTATCACATTTCCTTTAAAAAATAAATACCCCAAAATAACATTAACAAATTAAGTGCCTTTTTTAAATAACCAAAAACATCCTTTTATAACAAAAAATTTCCAAATATTTACTCTTCTTTTAACCTCTTCTCCAAGATATCCTAATTATAATATTAACCAGGCTCTTCCACATATATACCCCTTTTTAACCCAAAAATCGCAAAATTACCCTTAAAAAATTTTACTTTTTACTCCTTTAACATAAAGCCCAACTCTTTACCCCTTAAAAATAAGACAGAAGATACTTTACCCCTTCTAAAATATTTTATAAAATATCCTAAGATTTTCCCCTTTTTTAACTTAAATACAAGGACTAAAAACGCAAATAATCATTCTATCCCCTTAAATCTTTGTTCTACTTCTAAACCCCCAAAATCCTAACTTTAAAAACTAGAAGACTTAACAAACTATCACATTTCCTTTAAAAAATAAATACCCCAAAATAACATTAACAAATTAAGTGCCTTTTTTAAATAACCAAAAACATCCTTTTATAACAAAAAATTTCCAAATATTTACTCTTCTTTTAACCTCTTCTCCAAGATATCCTAATTATAATATTAACCAGGCTCTTCCACATATATACCCCTTTTAACCCAAAAATCGCAAAATTACCCTTAAAAAATTTTACTTTTTACTCCTTTAACATAAAGCCCAACTCTTTACCCCTTAAAAATAAGACAGAAGATACTTTACCCCTTCTAAAATATTTTATAAAATATCCTAAGATTTTCCCCTTTTTTAACTTAAATACAAGGACTAAAAACGCAAATAATCATTCTATCCCCTTAAATCTTTGTTCTACTTCTAAACCCCCAAAATCCTAACTTTAAAAACTAGAATACTTAACAAACTATCACATTTCCTTTAAAAAATAAATACCCCAAAATAACATTAACAAATTAAGTGCCTTTTTTAAATAACCAAAAACATCCTTTTATAACAAAAAATTTCCAAATATTTACTCTTCTTTTAACCTCTTCTCCAAGATATCCTAATTATAATATTAACCAGGCTCTTCCACATATATGCCCCTTTTTAACCCAAAAATCGCAAAATTACCCTTAAAAAATTTTACTTTTTACTCCTTTAACATAAAGCCCAACTCTTTACCCCTTAAAAATAAGACAGAAGATACTTTACCCCTTCTAAAATATTTTATAAAATATCCTAAGATTTTCCCCTTTTTTAACTTAAATACAAGGACTAAAAACGCAAATAATCATTCTATCCCCTTAAATCTTTGTTCTACTTCTAAACCCCCAAAATCCTAACTTTAAAAACTAGAAGACTTAACAAACTATCACATTTCCTTTAAAAAAATAAATACCCCAAAATAACATTAACAAATTAAGTGCCTTTTTTAAATAACCAAAAACATCCTTTTATAACAAAAAATTTCCAAATATTTACTCTTCTTTTAACCTCTTCTCCAAGATATCCTAATTATAATATTAACCAGGCTTTTCCACATATATACCCCTTTTTAACCCAAAAATCGCAAAATTACCCTTAAAAATTTTACTTTTTACTCCTTTAACATAAAGCCCAACTCTTTACCCCTTAAAAATAAGACAGAAGATACTTTACCCCTTCTAAAATATTTTATAAAATATCCTAAGATTTTCCCCTTTTTTAACTTAAATACAAGGACTAAAAACGCAAATAATCATTCTATCCCCTTAAATCTTTGTTCTACTTCTAAACCCCCAAAATCCTAACTTAAAAACTAGAAAACTTAACAAACTATCACATTTCCTTTAAAAAATAAATACCCCAAAATAACATTAACAAATTAAGTGCCTTTTTTAAATAACCAAAAACATCCTTTTATAACAAAAAATTTCCAAATATTTACTCTTCTTTTAACCTCTTCTCCAAGATATCCTAATTATAATATTAACCAGGCTCTTCCACATATATACCCCTTTTTAACCCAAAAATCGCAAAATTACCCTTAAAAATTTTACTTTTTACTCCTTTAACATAAAGCCCAACTCTTTACCCCTTAAAAATAAGACAGAAGATACTTTACCCCTTCTAAAATATTTTATAAAATATCCTAAGATTTTCCCCTTTTTTAACTTAAATACAAGGACTAAAAACGCAAATAATCATTCTATCCCCTTAAATCTTTGTTCTACTTCTAAACCCCCAAAATCCTAACTTTAAAAACTAGAAGACTTAACAAACTATCACATTTCCTTTAAAAAATAAATACCCCAAAATAACATTAACAAATTAAGTGCCTTTTTTAAATAACCAAAAACATCCTTTTATAACAAAAAATTTCCAAATATTTACTCTTCTTTTAACCTCTTCTCCAAGATATCCTAATTATAATATTAACCAGGCTTTTCCACATATATACCCCTTTTTAACCCAAAAATCGCAAAATTACCCTTAAAAATTTTACTTTTTACTCCTTTAACATAAAGCCCAACTCTTTACCCCTTAAAAATAAGACAGAAGATACTTTACCCCTTCTAAAATATTTTATAAAATATCCTAAGATTTTCCCCTTTTTTAACTTAAATACAAGGACTAAAAACGCAAATAATCATTCTATCCCCTTAAATCTTTGTTCTACTTCTAAACCCCCAAAATCCTAACTTAAAAACTAGAAAACTTAACAAACTATCACATTTCCTTTAAAAAATAAATACCCCAAAATAACATTAACAAATTAAGTGCCTTTTTTAAATAACCAAAAACATCCTTTTATAACAAAAAATTTCCAAATATTTACTCTTCTTTTAACCTCTTCTCCAAGATATCCTAATTATAATATTAACCAGGCTCTTCCACATATATACCCCTTTTTAACCCAAAAATCGCAAAATTACCCTTAAAAATTTTACTTTTTACTCCTTTAACATAAAGCCCAACTCTTTACCCCTTAAAAATAAGACAGAAGATACTTTACCCCTTCTAAAATATTTTATAAAATATCCTAAGATTTTCCCCTTTTTTAACTTAAATACAAGGACTAAAAACGCAAATAATCATTCTATCCCCTTAAATCTTTGTTCTACTTCTAAACCCCCAAAATCCTAACTTTAAAAACTAGAAGACTTAACAAACTATCACATTTCCTTTAAAAAATAAATACCCCAAAATAACATTAACAAATTAAGTGCCTTTTTTAAATAACCAAAAACATCCTTTTATAACAAAAAATTTCCAAATATTTACTCTTCTTTTAACCTCTTCTCCAAGATATCCTAATTATAATATTAACCAGGCTTTTCCACATATATACCCCTTTTTAACCCAAAAATCGCAAAATTACCCTTAAAAATTTTACTTTTTACTCCTTTAACATAAAGCCCAACTCTTTACCCCTTAAAAATAAGACAGAAGATACTTTACCCCTTCTAAAATATTTTATAAAATATCCTAAGATTTTCCCCTTTTTTAACTTAAATACAAGGACTAAAAACGCAAATAATCATTCTATCCCCTTAAATCTTTGTTCTACTTCTAAACCCCCAAAATCCTAACTTAAAAACTAGAAAACTTAACAAACTATCACATTTCCTTTAAAAAATAAATACCCCAAAATAACATTAACAAATTAAATGCCTTTTTTAAATAACCAAAAACATCCTTTTATAACAAAAAATTTCCAAATATTTACTCTTCTTTTAACCTCTTCTCCAAGATATCCTAATATAATATTAACCAGGCTTTTCCACATATATACCTCTTTTTAACCCAAAAATCGCAAAATTACCCTTAAAAAATTTTACTTTTTACTCCTTTAACATAAAGCCCAACTCTTTACCCCTTAAAAATAAGACAGAAGATACTTTACCCCTTCTAAAATATTTTATAAAATATCCTAAGATTTTCCCCTTTTTTAACTTAAATACAAGGACTAAAAACGCAAATAATCATTCTATCCCCTTAAATCTTTGTTCTACTTCTAACCCCCCAAAATCCTAACTTTAAAAACTAGAAGACTTAACAAACTATCACATTTTCTTTAAAAAATAAATACCCCAAAATAACATTAACAAATTAAGTGCCTTTTTTAAATAACCAAAAACATCCTTTTATAACAAAAAAATTTCCAAATATTCACTCTTCTTTTAACCTCTTCTCCAAGACATCCTAATTATAATATTAACCAGGCTTTTCCACATATACGCCCCTTTTTAACCCAAAAATCGCAAAATTACCCTTAAAAATTTTACTTTTTACTCCTTTAACATAAAGCCCAACTCTTTACCCCTTAAAAATAAGACAGAAGATACTTTACCCCTTCTAAAATATTTTATAAAATATCCTAAGATTTTCCCCTTTTTTAACTTAAATACAAGGACTAAAAACGCAAATAATCATTCTATCCCCTTAAATCTTTGTTCTACTTCTAACCCCCCAAAATCCTAACTTTAAAAACTAGAAAACTTAACAAACTATCACATTTTCTTTAAAAAATAAATACCCCAAAATAACATTAACAAATTAAGTGCCCTTTTTAAATAACCAAAAACATCCTTTTATAACAAAAAAATTTCCAAATATTCACTCTTCTTTTAACCTCTTCTCCAAGACATCCTAATTATAATATTAACCAGGCTTTTCCACATATACACCCCTTTTTAACCCAAAAATCGCAAAATTACCCTTAAAAAATTTTACTTTTTACTCCTTTAACATAAAGCCCAACTCTTTACCCCTTAAAAATAAGACAGAAAACACTTTACCCCTTCTAAAATATTTTATAAAATATCCTAAGATTTTCCCCTTTTTTAACTTAAATACAAGGACTAAAAACGCAAATAATCATTCTATCCCCTTAAATCTTTGTTCTACTTCTAACCCCCCCAAAATCCTAACTTAAAAACTAGAAAACTTAACAAATTTATTACATTTTTTTTCCCCTTTTAAAAAACCCAAAAAACATTAATAAATTAAGTACATTTTTTAAATAACCAAAAACACCTTTTTTATAACGGAAATCTTAAAAAAAAACCTCTTCTTTTACCCTCTCCCCCTAAGCACCCTAATTATGACGTTAACCAGGCTCTTCCCCATATACCCCCCTTTTTTAGCCAAAAAATCGCAAAATTACCCTTAAAAAAAAAAAAAAAAATAATTTTTCACATTTTTCACCTTTTTTTCCCTTTTTTTGGAAAGATTTCACGCCCTAGCCCTTAAAAATAGGGTAAAAATTTAAACTTTTTCTTTTTCCCACCCTTAAGCCCTAACAAAGCTATTAAACGTTTGTTACAAGATCTCGGTCTATCAAAAAATGCACCATTTTTACTTGACTTTTAGCTTAAAAACAAGGAAGGTTACAAAAATTGTCCCCTTTTTCCCTTAAATCCCTACCTTCAAAAATCATCATCGCCTCTCCCTAAGTTCCTAACTAAAAAACTCAATTTTGAGCAAAAAATCAAAAAAAAACCCCCAAAACCCCCAAAATTGCAACAATAAATCCAGGTCTTTTTTAAGGCAAAAATTTTTATCTTTTCCGAAAATCAAAAAAAACACCTTTTTAAGCCCTCTCTCCTAGACACCGTAATAGAGCTCTTATAGTCTTCTCCCGTCTTAGCTCAAAAAAAAACCCTAAAAAAAGTCCCTAAAAAACACCCAAAATCGCCAAAAAGGCCTCACCTAACGCCTTAACTCCTGGGCTCCCTCGCCATTTTTCAAATGCAACACATCTCCTTTTACTCTCACCCCTGAGAAATAAGACAAAAAAACGCTCCAACCAGGCTCTTCCACCTGATTTTGCGCA
>JAYJKW010000406.1:0-32675 GCA_035084275.1 Hydrolagus colliei
TCACACGCCCAATAAACTTTTTCTAACGTACAAAACAGATCAAAGAAAAAATCACATTGGCCCTTTGGAAAACGCAATCACAATTGTAATTGAAAGCAGCTCTAAGCACTACATTTGTTCCCGATAATTTATTCATGCCTCAGTGAAAGCATGCTCAGATCACCTGTACACGCAGTTCACAGGGGCATTGTTCCAACCATACATTAACAATTTAGATTTGAAGCTGCAATAAGACACGAGCTGATGGGTTTCATCCCAAAAGCAACTGTTGTGGCTGGTTTAGCATTTGCAGCACGCAAGTTAAGTCTCCCTATACCTTTCCTATATACAGTAGGGTAATTCCACTAAACTTACATTAAGTTTTAAACTACAAAGCTATACTCTCTGCTCTTGCGTACGTTTAAGAAATGGTAAAAGCGCACTTGGTAACTTATTCTAAACTTAAAACTGCTGTTCGCATGTGTATATGAAGTAATGAAAACACTCATTGTGGAGCGTCTGTAGCTCAGTGATTAGAGCCACTCGCCTTACAAGCGTGAGACCTGTGTTCGAATCCAGGCAGGTCAGGGCGAATCCATGGGCAAGTTTCCTTACTCCACACACACACACACACACACACACACAAACACCCACACGCCTGATAATAATCCCTCCAAAGGTTGCCGTGTTATAATAATAATCCTTGCATTTTGATATCGCGGGCTTTCACATCTTATCGACTGTGTCTCAAAGCGCTTCACAGAATATACTGTAAAGTGAAGTGACTGTATATATATTTGTGGGCGAATATATATATTCGTATAATATATGTATATATATTATGTATATATTTATTTGTGTGTGTGTGTGTGTGTGGTGTGTGTGTGGTGTGTGGGGAGTAAGGAAACTTGCCCAAGATTTCGCCCTGACCTGGCTGGATTCGAACACACAGGTCTCACTACTGTATATCAAATAGAAGGATTATTATTGTATAGGCTCTTGCTACATGTACAATACTTGAGTGCAACAGCAAGAACAAGGGTCGGAATCCATACCGTTTAAAATAAGAGAGTACGGGCGGATTTAAGGATGAACTTTGCTAATCTGTTGATCAATAGACTAATTGTCACTCCCATTGCTGAGAGCCAGATCTCCATCACTAATATACAGCTCCTTTGCTGCAGGGCTGAGCTTCCCCTGTACACTTCAGGTGATCGAGGTGGGGGGTGGGGGGGGGGGGCTGGCCTGGCTCAGACACACCATAGGCAAGGTTTCAGCTTGTGAGGTGTCAGTGGTGGGGAGGGCGCAGAGAGGGGGGAGGGGGGGGTTGAGGGGGAGGGTGGGGGAGGGGGGGGTTCCCAGTAACCTTTGGCCAAGCAGGGTAGAAGCCTACCCAAGGGTAAGAGAAGATCCACGGTCACAGACGCCTTGGTAACTTCCTTTATCCAGGAAGCCACGGAGGGAAAGAGTTACCTGCCTAATTAATCTCTTGCCTCCACAGTGTGCTGGGACGAAACATAGCGATCAGGAACTCAAGCAGCAATCCTACTGGAACAGTAGCTCGCAAAGTCAACGAGATACAGCCGGTCGTTTTGTGGGAAGGTTTCAAAAGTAAACAGAAGATATTTTCGTTCGAAAGCCGCAAGCAACGTCCCACCCAGTACAATGTATCAGGTTACTGTATTAACGTTACCAATGTAAACAGCCCCAGAATAAACACGGCATGTTCCAACGGGCTTGCTGCTAGTTTGGTAATGAAACCGCTGGATTTCAACACAGCCGCGCGTGTCTCGTCGATTGCCCGAACTACGATAGTGACAACCCTCGCACTGGACACCGTAACCGCGCCGTATCACGTCATCGGGACGCCTCGAAGCTCCTCGCAGGATACGCTGTAAAGTGAACTGACGGCAAGGTAGGTTCGGGGGGCGCAACGCGCAGAGTGGTTGAAATGACCAAAATTTTTTAATTGTTTTTTTTTTGGAACTTCCCAAATCTAAGTTGTTAAAGAAGTCTGGAACTACTGGACGTTGTATCGTTCAGAGTGACTTTTGTTTTCCTTCAAGACACACAATGTGACAGTTTTTTTTCTCTCCTTGAATCCACACACACACACACACAGAAAATGATCTTCAGTTTCTGTTGAGAGTGTGAGTGTTCGGTGGTCAAGGAGATTTGGGGGCAATGGAAATTAAAATGCAATGACAATGACAGATGATTGTGTGTGGCATCTTAGAGATGAGGTATTTATGTGTGTGTGTGTCGGGGGGGATATTATTATTAATAATAACATGAATTGCAATAATAATAATCATAATAATGACCTTTTTTTTACGGGGGGCGGGGGTATTACAGTTACAGTTTAGTCTGTAATTGTTTACACTCCTCCCTCCTCCCTCCCTCCCTCCCTCCCTCCCTCCCTCCCTCCCTCCCTCATCCAACCACCCCCACCCCCTCCACCCACCCAAAAAACAACACAACACAACAACAACCCTGAAAGAGAAGAAACAGAAAATATCCCAAACACGCACAAATAAAGATCCTTTTCTGACAGACACCCGGGAACTGTCAGCTAAAGACAAACTCCTTCAAACATCCAAATAATCAACACACACCACACACACACACACACACAGGGAGCCCAAAGATAATAGACTAGAGTATGTGTCTCTGTGGTGTGTCTCTCTCTCTCTCTCTATCTGTCTCTCTTTTCTTTCTTTCCTTCCTTCCTTGATTCCTTCCCTCCCTCCATCACCTCATCCATCAAAACACCCCCCTCCCCTCCCCTCCCCTCCCTCTCTGTCTCTCTCTCCCTCACACACACACATAGGCAGCCCAAGGATAATAGACTAATGAGTGTGTGTGTGTGAGTGTGTGTCACTCTCTGTCTCTCTCTTTCTGTCTGTCTCTCTTTTCTTTCTTCCTTCATCCCCTCCCTCCCTCCCTCCCTCCCTCCCTCATCTCACCCTCCATCACCTCATCCATCAAAACACCCCTCACCTTCCCCTCTCTGTCTCTCCTCCCCCCCCCCCCCCCCCCCGCCCCCCCCCACTTACACACACACAAAACTAACGTCAAAAACAATGTGCATCTCAACAACAACAAGAGAGAGAGAGAGAGAGGGGGGAGGGGAGAGGGGGGGGGCGTATAGAGGGAGGGTAAAGGCCCAGACCAGGCCCTTGAGTTAACCCCCCCCCCCCTCCCCTCCACCCCTCAAACTCACCGGGGTTGCTGGGTGGCGGCGGAGGGTCCCGGCGGTCGGTCAGTTCGGTCGGTCGGTCGGTCGGTCGTTCGCAGCCAGCCAGCCAGCCAGCCCCGATGGCTTGCCCGGTCTCCGGTCACATTACATTACATTGCACGGCAGCCTCCAAATCTCTGCTCCATCAGTCGCCATGACAGCTCCTCTCTGACCTCTGACCTCCCCGCCCTCCCTCCCGCCCGGCCCGCCCACATACTGTACACACACACACACACACACACACACAACCCGCCAAAAACCCGCCCAACCCCAACCCCGCCCACACACTCCCACGTAACCCGCCCAACCCGCCCAACCCCAACCCCGCCACACACTCACACATAACCCGCCCAACCCGCCCAACCCCAACCCCGCCCACACACTCACACATAACCCGCCCAACCCGCCCAACCCCAACCCCGCCACACACTCCATATAACCGCTCACAAAACCCGCCCAACACACTCTTATACCCGCCCAACCCCACCCACACAACACGCCCAACCCCAACAACACGCCCAAAGACACTCCCCCAAAACCCTTCGCCCACACACCTACACAACCCCCCCCCCCCCCGCCCACACACCACATCACTACACATACCCAACCCGGCCCCTCCCGCGCCGCCGCCCCACACACTCACACACCCAACCCCAACATACACACAAAACAGGGAGAGGGCGGAGGCGGGGGTGATAGACAGGGTGGGGAATGGGGGGCTGGGGGGTGATTGACAGGGACGGGGGTGGGGGATTGGTGAGTGATTGACAGGGTGGGGAATGGGGGCTGGGGAGTGATTGACAGGGAGAGGGCGGAGGCGGGGGTGATAGACAGGGAGGGGGGTGGGGGGCTGGGGGTGATTGACAGGGAGAGAGGGCGGAGGCGGGGGTGATAGACAGGGAGGGGGTGGGGGCTGGGGCGTGATTGACAGGGAGAGGGCGGAGGCGGGGGTGATAGACAGGGAGGGGGTGGGGGCTGGGGGGTTGATTGACAGGGTAGGGGGTGGGTTATGGGGGGTGATTGACAGGGAGGGGTGTGCGGATTGGTGCGTGATTGACAGGGTGGGGAATGGGGGCTGGGGTGATTGACAGGGAGAGGGCGGGAGGCGGGGGTGATAGACAGGGAGGGGGTGGGGCTGGGGGTGATTGACAGGGTAGGGGGGTGGGGATTGGTGGGTGATTGACAGGGGAGGGGAGGTGGGGACTTGTGGGTGATTGAGGGGTGCGGGGGGGGCGGGGACTGGGGCTGAGTTGACGGGTGACGGGGAGGGGGCGTAGACTGGGCAATGAGTGACGTGTAGAAGGGCGATGGACTGGGGAATGATTGACAGGGAGGAGGGGGCTGGGCGGGGCGTGTGATTTGATTGACGTGCAGTGCCGCCAGTGGGTGGGTGGGGAGGTGGGGCGGGCGGAGCAGCTCGGGATGATTGACGTATCGGGGAGGCGGCGTCTTGACGATTGACGTCGAGAGTGGGGAGGGCGACGTGGCGACGTCATGACGGTGAAGACGCACGCCAGGCGGAGAGACGTGACAGACGAGACCTGACTAACTGAGGGAGCGGATGGCAGGAGGAGAGGTGGTGAGGCGGGAGACTGTAAACTCGAGCTCGAGGCTTCAGCTCCTCTCTCTCTCTGTGTGTGTGTGGGGACGGGACGGAGGGAGGCAGGGAGGGAGGGAGGAGGACGCCATTTGACCGTCCGACGGTCAGCCTGAGCGGTAGGCCCGGGGTGGGGCTGGCGAGGCCTCGCTGTCTGTGTGTCTCTCACTGTGTGTCTCTCTCTGTGTCTCTCTCTGTGTGTCTGTGTGTGTGTGAGTGAGAGTGTAAATATTTACCCCCCCCCCCCCCCCCCACACACACACACTCATACAAGCGACCGTCGCCACCCCGACCCCGACGCCGCGTCAGCTCTCCACGAGGCCGCGAGCCAAGCCTGCGGAGTTATCTCTCTATCTCTTGGCAAACAAGCTCCTTCTCTCTCCCTCCACGTCTTCCCCCCCCTCCTTCTCTCCCCCTCCCTCCCTCCTTCTCTCCTCTTCTGCCCCTCCCTGTCTTTCCCCTCTCCCTGTTTTTCCCCCCCTCCCTGTCTCCCCCCCATCCCTGTCTCCCCCCATCCCTGTCTCCCCCCCATCCCTTCTCCCCTCCCTGTCTTTCCCCCCCTCCCTGTCTCCCCCCCATCCCTGTCCTCCCCCCCCTCCCTGTCTCCCCCATCCCTGTCCCCTCCCTGTCTTTCCCCCCTCCCTGTCTTCCCCTCCTGTCTCCCGCCCCCTCCTTGACTCCCCCTCCCCTCCTTCCATCTCCCTCCCTCCTTCCTTCTCTCCCTTCCCTCCTTCCATCTCTCCCCTCCCTTCCCTTCTTTCTCCCCTTGCCTCCTTCCTTCTCTCCCCCTCCCTCCCTCCTTCTCTCCCCCTCCCTCCCTCCTTCTCTCCCCCCTCCCTCCCTCCTTCTCTCCCCTCCTCCTTCCTTCTCTCCCCCTCCCTCCTTCCTTCTCTCCCCCTCCCTCCTTCCATCTCTCCCCCTCCCCTTCTTCTCTCCCCTTGCTCCTTCCTTCTCTCCCCTCTCCTCCTTCCTTCTCTCTCTCCTCCTCCTCCTTTCCTTCTCTCCCCCTCCCACCTTCCATCTCTTACCCTCTCCCCCTCACTCCAATCCCTCCATCTCCCTCTTCTCTCCCTCCCTCCTTCTCTCCCCCTCCTGTATCTCTCATCTCCCCCTCCTCACTCCATCCCCCCCCTCCCCCCATTCCCCTCTTCTCTTCCCCTCTCCCCCTCCCTCCATCTTTCCCCTTACACCCCCCTTTCTCTCAGCCTCCCCTCTCCCTCTCTCTCTCTGCTCTGGAGTTTGGGAATCAAGCAGCTGTCGATGCAGCGAAAGCTTGTTATTGTAATAATAATGGTGATGATGATGATGCCATAATAATCCTTGCGTTTGGGACATCTCGAAAGCACTGCACGGCGGAATTGTCGATTGGCGGATCGACCCTTTCCCGGGTGGGCTAACGACAACAAATGACTTTTATTAATAATCCTTCGTATACGTAATAACGGTCACTCAGTCCACTACCTGTCTGTGGATAAGACTGCTGTGCGTAGTTCGCTGCCGTGTTTTGCCCACAGAATATACAGTCAGTTCTCGATACGGCGTATCCTGTGTGAAGCGCTTTGGTTTTATGTGTGAGAATATATATGTTTCCCCCCCCCCGTCATCTATATTTTCACTCTTTCACCCTTCGTCCAAAAAAAAACCCTCCCTCTATCTATGCCTTCGGTGTGACCTTGCCGTTGTTTGTACACTGTATACCTGCATTAGATTAATGAGCAGCCTCGCTCACGTTGAGGACGCTAATTAATCTTTGCTTGTTCTCTCTGCAGTAAAAAAAACATGGCTCGTGGACAGCAGAAGATACAATCGCAACAGAAGAATGCCAAGAAGCAGGCCGAGAAGAAAAAGGGAGGATCGGATCAGAAAGCAGCTGCAAAAGTTGCTCTCGTGCACACATGCCCTGTCTGTAAGGTAAGGCAAAAAGAGGCTCGCTGAAGTGGCTTTCTTGCTCTAAAAGATTATCTTTCCTTCAGATGCCTTCACGGTACGTACTTCCCCCACCCTCTTCCCTATCTCTGCCAACCTGTCGCCCGCTTTCCCAAGCCTTCAGCCAAATCCATCCGCTACCCTCCTCCCCTATCTCTCCCCCCCCCCCCCATTGCTACATGCTCCCGTTAGCTTCGATCCCCGTTTAGTCCTTGTAAAGACTTTTGAGATTCTCTCCCGATGTTAAACACTCTATAATAAAAAAACGATAATAAAAAATTTGTCATTTTCAATCCATTGACTGTTTGGGGGGGGGGGGGGGACGCTGCTGTGCACAATCGGCTGCCGCGTTTCACCCACAAATATACAGTTAATTCACTTTACGGTATATTCTGTGAAGCGCTTTGAGGCACCGTCTAGAAGATGTGAAAAGCGCTATATCAAATGCATTATCATCATCATTATTATTATTATTGTTTACTTTCCTTCAAACTGATAAGCCAATTTCACACTGTTGCATGGAAAAGTAGCTCTGCCTCCCTCTTATGGAAGTATAAATTCCTGCTGCGACTTCCCAGCTATTGAGTGCTGGTGGCTCCAATATCCAGTACTCTTCTGCTCTCCGTGAGTGAGCCAAGTACAACAACAACAACAACAACTTTGATTTATCTAGCGCCCTCCATGCCGGACGGCGTCTCAGAGCGCTTCAAAGTAGGCTGGAGATGGCGTGGAGGGCGTGATATAAGCGCAGGTTGATGTGTAGGCTGTTGACAGGGTAGTCCCACAGCTGAGCATGATCCTTTAGACACCCTGGGTGGCCAGTTGCACACATTTGCTGAATAAATGATGTATTATCAGGAGTGCTACTCAAGCTACCCCCTGTGAGGGGCGCTGTACAAGTTATCGTCGTAAACTGGTCTTCTGTTTTACCCCACGTCCACTGGCTCTGTTTGCTGAGGCCTGGCCTAGCACAAGCACAAACGTCGTTCCATCATGATACAGAGCCAGGGGTTGTACTGTAATTATCTAACCTCAGAAACTATTTACTGGCAGGGCAGGCACTCGTCATTTCGCGGGTTTATCACCATTTTATTGCTATAAATGCCGTAGTCGTTGATAGAATATCAAAGTCCTATTTGGGGTTTCCTTATTACTCTGATAACATTATGGACTGAGCATGTCAACAACTGTATTAGTATCCAAAAGTGCGATTGGAAAGATAGTTGTTAAGGGGAGGGAGGGAGGGAGTTCCCTGAGTGCAGTCAAAATGACTGAACGCTCAGAGAGATGGAGAATGAGCGATCATGTAACCATTTATCCAGTGGCCGCCCCGCCCCTCACACAGACCACTAGAAATTACAGAGTATTTTAAAAATGCAGTTGCTATTTACCACTCACTCTGTGTGTTGTTTCTTTTTTCAGACACAGATGCCAGATCCTAAAACCTTCAAGCAGCATTTTGAGAGTAAACATCCCAAATCTCCTATGCCTCCTGAGTTGGTAGATGTCCAGGCGTAAAAATAAACACTGTTAGGATTTGGGTGAGAAACTGTACTAGTTGTTATCTTTACCACTCTTTCCGTCCCCTCTCTTTTTTCCCTCGCTGGGAAGATGAAGCTTTGATGTGCAATCTCTGAGATGCGGGGAAGGATAAACAAAGCACTATCTTCATTTGTTTGCTAATTGTGTTTCATGATCAGTTAGACATGTAACCAAGCATGATAAAACTAATTCTCGGAAGGCAGTGATGCACTCAACTCACCCACAGAATAAGCCTTTATGTCTTATGTCCTCCGAAGCACCTTGATAAAATTGTACGCGATAAACTTATATTAAACACGATAAAATTATATTAAATACAAGAATTAATATTAACTCCACTTGGATGTCGAAACTTTTTATTAAACAAAAGAAAATTGATGTTAACTGGAATAGGAAAAAATCTGACAATGGTGTGTTATGTAAATGCAAGTTATCGTTCAGATCTTCTTTCCTATATTGAGGTCATCTAATCCTTTTTTTGTGCTTAACTTTTTAGACCTAGACCAAGAATTCTCTGGACGTGATGCACTGAACCAACTACATAAGGCCTGGAGAAGATGAAGAACATTTAATTCTTCAAACTTTTCGTTTTCTACTTACTACTGAACTCTTGATGTTTGTTCCGGGGAAAGAGCGGAGGGGAGCGAGGGGGTGGGGTGGGGAGATTGCCGAGGGAAAGAGAGAGAGACTGGAGCAAAGGTTATTGGCAAATATTTCAGACATTACAAAGCTGCCTGTACCAGAGGAGTGTTTGGTGAGAAATTGTCAGTGATTTCATAGGGCAGTCTGTACTGACCATTCATTGCTTCAAAAAAATCTGATTATTGCAATACCATAAAGTTAACATTCTGTGGTTTAGGTCTGTAATATTCTTACAGTATTTGTAGGAGTAACTCAAATGGATGTACAAGGCATCTACTGGTCTGTCATTGAGAACATTTCCCCCGTCATTGATACGAGTTAAGCATAATCCGGTTGGCTACGTTAGGATGTATATCCACTGTATAGTCCTATGTTTTCCGCCACATGTTCTCAGTGCCGGGGATATTGAGATCTATTGGTAAAATCTAGCTACTATTGCGGTTGTAAATTCATATTAAAAAAAAGAGAGAAAGGCAGTAATTGTGAGCAATGCACAGAGGATTCTGAAGATGCCAATATGGTCTTTATGCCTGGACAAAGGAAATGATTTTCCTCAGAATGATTGCTGGACAATTCGAATTTATGACCACTTCTGTTCTTGAAATTATTGTGTATGTGGAATGCTCGATTACAACACAATGACACTTGTAGCGCGGCTTTCGCGTCAGGAGGACGTCCCAAGGCGCTGGATTAGCTGAATTAATACCAAGATTTATGCGAGCTCCCGTGAATTTTCTATAGTAAATTATATTGCAGCATCCCTGATATTTCAAATGAAGCAAACATTTGAAGGGACATTGACTCCCAGTACATAAGCATCAGTAAATGGGTAAGTGTTTTAGGTTTACCGATGACTTGATAGAACGGTGTATCATCCAGCCATTCTCCTTGCGGCTTCAGAATGAACCTTTTACTGTAAAATTGATTAATTCTGCTCTTCTTCCTGATCAGTTTTTTTTTCTGACTATTCAGAAGTCTGACTAGGTCATGCTTGGATGTCTAGAAGTGCGTATATGTTTGGGCGGGGTGGTTGGAAGTCTTCGAATAGAAAAAGTACAGAAAAGCAAATGTTTTAAATTGGGGGTTTCAATAAATTCCTGCTTTAGATTGCAATAACCCGAGTTTCTCACCCTGCTCTCTACTCTTTCTAGTCCTGTAGTGCTATTTAGGTCATCGAGTTCTACAGCAACCTTGCATAATACATTCATATATACAAGCAGTATTCTGTGATTTATCTAGAGCTCGAATTGTAATTTCTTTAATAAATATAGAAGCTCACTTTCTTATAACTACAATGGCTCAGAATCTTTTTAAATTATACCTACCCATTGCTGACTTCACAGTAAAATGACTTGTTAAAATTCCTAAGAAGTTGCTATAATATTTCCCTCACGACGTTTTCTCTCTGGCTGCTGGTAAAGCCGCTATCTGCTGTTGAACCGAAGGTCACATATTTGATCTCAATGGTATCTGCTCGTGTATTGTTTGGTGTTGCGTATTTAAAACATTGCACACAGTTTCAGACTTTCCTCTTTTTAAGACCTTGCATTAAATGCTTGGTAGAAATGCAAGTTATTTGGCCCATTGTGTCTGCCAGCCACTGTGTTAGCAATATTGGAGTTATCTTCTTCCCTTCAATTCAAATGCTGGTGGTGAAAATAGGATTTAAATAGGAATGGACTAAAATGACATATTTTGACGAAAGCACAGTTTAAGAATACAGTCTGTATAACCATCGGTCAAATGTATCTAAGTTTTAGAGGGATTTGTGGATACTCCTATTGTTATTTATTAAGGGGAGGGACGTTTGGGAACAGTAATTTGAACCAAAAATACTCCTTTCTCCCTTCCTCCTTACCTGTTCAAAATGTTAGCGTCAGGAACAAATTATTGCACAGTGGTACGGCTAATATAGTTGCAGGATATAGTTTGAATCGTTTCACTTTCATTACTTACCATGTCATGCCATATAAATATTCTGTGAGCACGGGTTTCAGTTCCCTGTGGAATCAAAGTTGGAACAAATGAAAGGTAATTTCACTAGAGTTATCCTGTGAGATTGAAGGGGACTATATTTTGAATAGATAAACTTGTTTATTTCTCATACTTGTACTGACAACTATCAAATTCCAGATACATTTTCAGATTCATTCTCAACAAAAATTGATACGTACTGCCAAACGCATTCAGTGTTTTCAGTAGCATGCCCAAGAGGCCTTTATTAATGTAAGTTGCTAGTTTATTGGATTGTCACAGATGAGCTTGACATTCATCCTTAGCCAGCATGGTACCACATTGTTTAGTGCACATATCTACTGAGACACATGGTGGTGGTGGGGAGGGGGGGGTGGGAGGTAATCAATGAACATTAAGTCATTATGCTCCAGTTCTTGCAAGTTCCAATTGATGTAATATTAATGTGTGATGTAGCTTGTTAAACTCTGATGATACTTCATAAGCGGCATGTATAATATACTGCTTGTTCTCTGAACATTAATAATGTAAAGATGAGAAGCAATTGTGTTTGTAAAATTCAGTTCTCCCCACCCAATTAAAAAAACTAAACATCTATATTTCCTATGAATAATGTGAAGGGGAGGGGAAGCATATATATTCTCTTAGCAAATTATTTTATTGTGAGGTTGCAGGAGCTGTGCAAAGCAAAGTGGTTCACATGTTCACTTTTGTATTTTCTTTCCGTCAGGTACATCTCCATGTGTCAGATTGGAAAATTGAAGTTAATAAACAGAATGAAGTATGCAATGGTTTTGTTGTGTGTATGTACGGTTTTTGTTGTGTGCTGCAAGTTATTAAGTTCGCTGAGTTACAAAAGACTTAATGGGGAGACATTTTGAGTTGCAGTATATTGACCGTTTCCTCCAGTGGCTCAGTGGATAAATGTACAACATACATGAGCCATAGAGATCAGAAATGCTCTTTTGTGGACTCAAATTTTATTAATCGGTGGTGGGGGAGAGTGGGAGGGTGGGGGGGGGTTTGTTGTCTTGTTCCCCGGTGTTTCCAGGCTAATCTTCTGTTGACGTCTGGCTATATTTTCCCCCTTTTTAGTCTAATTAACCCGCTGACACTTCAGCGCTCTGGGATGTCCTCCCGACGTGAAAGGCGCTAAACAAGTGCAATTTTTGTTGTTGTTTTTGTTGTTGATGACGTCCTGAGTCGGGGAGTTGGACCCGAGCCGGAGGCTGGGGGGGGGGGGGGGGGTGGAAGGCTTGAGCTGGAGGCTCTATATAAATCGCCAAAGTTTATCAATTTCATATCATAATTTATTTACAGCCAACCATAGCCTAGGGCAACAAGTCTGGGCTGGGTGGATGACGTCAGGGAGTGGGGGGGGGAGGGAAGATAAAGTGAGTGAGGAGCATGCGCAGAAGCCAGTCTGAAGTGATCAGAAAGAGAGCATGCGCAGAAGCCAGTCTGAAGGGATCAGAGAGCGCGTGCGCAGACGCCAGTCTGACAGGGGACGGAGCGCGGGGGGGGGGGGGGGCGCATGCACAGAGGCCAGTCTGCATGGATCAGAGAGAGCGCGCATGCGCAGAAGCCAGTCTGACTGGGACGGGGCGCGGGGGAGCATGCGCAGAAGCCAGCCTTGGCGGGCGGGGCGCATGCGCAGAAGCCAGTCTGACGGCCAGTGGAGGGAGGAGAGAGAGAAAGCTTTAGTCTAACCGCCATTTGTCTGTGAGGACGCCTCAGCGGCTCTGCAAACTAACCGTCTTCAAACCCTCCCCACCCCTCCCTCCCTCCCTCCCTCCGCTTAGCAAACAAACCCTCCCCCCCAAAAAAAATACCAGGGCGTCGCTCTTTTCTTTCTCTCTCTCTGAGGGAGTGGGTGAGGTGAGCTGAGGGTGGAGTGGGGGAGGCTCGAGTTGTCGACGAGGCCCTGATTGAGAGGAAAAGGCGAAGGCGTGGTGTGTGTGTCTGTGTGTGTTTCCCTTCTTATAGGTGAGAGTTGGAAAATTTTTAGTCAAGTCACAGAGAGAGAGAGAGAGAGAGAGTGTGGGTGTGTGAGGGGAGGGAGGGAAAGAGAGAGATTGTGCCGGGGGAGGTGGGGGAAGAGAAAAAACGGTTGACAGACAGACAGACAGACACGGTCAGTCAGAGCTAGAGAGAGACAGACAGAGGGAGTGAGAGAGAGAGAGAAATTACCTCAAGATTTCATTAAATTTTTAAAAAAATTAAAATCGAAATTTTCAAATTAATTGAAAATTGAAATTTTCGAATAAAACAATTTTTCCCCGAATTTTCGAAATTGGGGGGTGGTGGGGGGGGGGGAGTGGAAAGGGAAAAACTTTAAAAAAATATAGATATATATATATAAAAACACACAGACACACACACACACACACACTTAACTAACTAAAACAATGGATAAGAACGAGTTGGTGCAGAAGGCCAAGCTGTCCGAGCAGGCCGAGAGGTACGAGGACATGGCTGCCGCCATGAAGGCGGTGACCGAGTGGGGAGAGGAACTGTCCAACGAGGAGAGGAACTTGCTGTCCGTGGCCTACAAGAATGTGGTGGGCGCCAGGCGCTCGGCCTGGAGGGTCATCTCCAGCATCGAGCAGAAGACGGGAGAGGGAGGAGGGAGCGACAAGAAACTCCAGCTGGTCAAGGAGTACCGGGAGAAGGTGGAGGCCGAGCTCAGGGACATCTGCAACGATGTGCTGGTGAGAGGGAGAGAGGGAAAGGGGTGGGGAGACACACACACACACACACACACGGAGAGGGAGGGAGACACACACACACATACAGAGGGAGGGAGACACACACACACACACAGAGACGAGGGAGGGAGACACACACACACATACAGAGGGAGGGAGGGAGAGACACACACACAGAGGGAGGGACACACACACACACAGAGGGAGGGAGGGAGAGACACACACACAGAGACGAGGGAGGGAGACACACATACAGAGGGAGGGAGGGAGGGAGAGACACACACACACAGAGGGAGGGACACACACACAGAGGGAGGGAGGGAGAGACACACACACAGAGGGAGGGACACACACACACACAGAGGGAGGGAGGGAGAGACACACACACAGAGGGAGGGAGAGAGACACACACACACACAGAGGGAGGGACACACACACACACAGGGAGGGAGGGAGAGACACACACACAGAGGGAGTGAGAGAGACACACACACACACAGAGGGAGGGACACACACACAGGGAGGGAGGGAGAGACACACACACAGAGGGAGGGAGAGAGACACACACACACACAGAGGGAGGGACACACACACACACAGAGGGAGGGAGGGAGAGACACACACACAGAGGGAGGGAGAGAGACACACACACACACAGAGGGAGGGACACACACACAGAGGGAGGGAGAGACACACACACACAGAGGGAGAGACATACACACACCCACACACAGAGGGAGGGAGACATACAGAGTGAAAGACACACACACACAGAGGGGGAGAGAGACACACAGAGGGAGAGACACACACACACACACAACAGAGGGAGGGAGACATATAGAGTGAGAGACACACAGAGGGGGAGGGAGAGACACACTCACAGAGGGAGACACACACACCCACATACACACACAGAGGGAGGGAGACAGAGAGAGGGAGAGACACACACACACAGAGAGAGGGAGGGAGACATACAGAGTGGGAGAGACACACACAGAGGGAGACACACACACACAGATGGAGAGACATAGGGAGAGAGAGACACACACAGAGGGAGAGACACACATACAGAGGGAGAGAGCAGGGATGTACCCTACATACACACAAACATGTTATTATTAATATACTTAAATGAATACTAATTAATTGTTATTTTTTAATGATAACCCTGCCACACCAAACGACTGGTGAGAGGGAAAGCAGGACAGGTATGTGCCCTGCCCTCTCTCTCTCACCCACCCACAGGCGTATTATAATGTATAATAAATTTAAATTAATACTAAATCATTCTTAGTATTTCGCTGGCAGATATACATATATACAGTCAATTCACTTCACAGTATATTCTGTGAAGTGCTTTTTGACATCTGGAAGACGCGAAAAGGCGGTGTATCAAATGCCAGGATTATTATTATTATTTTTGATGACAAACCTGCAACACCAAATGATGTGTTGGTGAGATGGATGGAGAGGAGGACAGGGATGGACAGTGCCCTGCCCACTGTCTCTCTCGCTCACACACTAATTAATGCTGATTAATTATTAAAAAAAACAGCCACACCAAACGACGTTGCTGGTGAGACGGAGACTTAATCCTAATTTATTATTATTTCAATCACAAAACCGCCACAATAAACGGTTGGTGAGAGACTGGTGCTGGTGAGAGTGAGATGAAGAGAGTTGTTTAGCGCACAAAACACAGTCACTACACTACAGTATATCCTGTGAAGTGCTTTGAGACGTCTCGAAGACGTATCAAATGCAATTAATTAGTATATGTTATTATATACTGATATATATTTTTTAATACAGTCCATAATTGCACCCATTAATTGCCTCCTGAGAGGTGAGAATGAATTTTAAAAAATTAAAATATATATGTAATCAAAAAAAATTATTGCAAAATCCTTTTATTAATATGTTTATAATAATATCTTATATTGTAAATATATAATATTTAAACAACAAACAGTGAGGTGCTGCTGAGAAAGAATTCTTTAATAACAATTGATTTTTTTAAAAGAAATTGTGAACGTTGCAAGTGTTTTAAGTGCCTTCTCCTAGCATGGTTTTAATATATAATTGTCTGCCAGGTAAGCTGGCGGGCTGCGATGGAGGGAGGGGAGTGTGGGGGTAAGAAGTAAAAGCGGGAGGGAGAGAGAGAAAGAGACAGATCAGACAAGATACGGGAGTCAAAAGGAGACTGCGGCATCCTTTTCTCCCTGTTTAAAAAATATATTATATATACAGCTTGGGAAATGGTTAACTAACAATCTGTCATTCAATGTGACTCACTCACACACACCACACACACACACACACTCATTCACTCCTTTCCTCCCTTCTGTGTGTGGGTGTGTTGTCAGGGAAGGGGGCTTTATTTTATTATTTTACTAAAAACACTGTTTGTGGGACACTCCTGTGTGCTATTGGCTGCCCTGCTTCTCCCACGGTGTGTACAGTCACTACACTTCACTGTACATTCCGTGAAGAGCTTTGAGAGGTCTCGATATCAAATGCGAGGATTATTTTATATCTTACCTCAATATGCATTGAGCTTGCGAGTGGGGTAGGTAGGTCTTTCAATCAGCATTGACTTGGCTTTCGAAGGATAGGGGGTCATGTAAAAATTTGATGTGTGTTATATGAACATATATATAAATATATATATCTATATAGATATTTCAATAACCGACCTTTCAACCACTCCCACCCAGACATTTTTGGAGTAAAATCATTTTTGAATGAATATAATTGTGACTTTTAAAAAAAAAAGTAAAATATTCTATTTAAATTATACTAATGCGCTGCTTTTCTTTCTCTCTGCAATCAATGTCATTCCTGCTAAAGGGCATATCGTGTACTCTGATCCCTCTACGTAATATTCTGTCAAAGGAGACACAGATGGGACTGAAATTTTAGATTTGATTTATTGCAATGAGAATTTAATAAATGTGAGCAATCTAATCTCGTTTTCTATTTATTGAAAATCACTGCCTTGCAGTCAGTCCCCCTTCAGGTGGAAATGTTGGGAGTCGGTCAAGTCTGGTCCTCTGGAATCTGGAAATACTGTAGCACCGAGCACATTTTTCAGCCGAGGCACACACCCATCAATTATTAAAACGTCTCTCTTCTTTTTTTTTCTTCTTCTTCCCTTTGCCCGGCAGAAAAGGTACGCGTGAGCTGCTGTCAGCCCATGGCTGGTCGCGAGCCGCTCGCCGGGAAGGTGTACGTACACGAGTGGGCCTCGGCCTACTTGACAGTTGTTCAGTAAAAATCCTCGGGTGGAAGGAGGTAGCCTCCATCTGGCACTGCCTGATGATCTGCTGAGGTTACGCTCTGACCGGGTGGGAAACGTCCCTTTGTCCCAGTGGGTACACTGCCTCCCTGGCCTCGCGTACAGAGTATTCGATGACAATCCTGCCTCCGGTGAAGTCTTCACTGCAGCAGGTGTATAATTAATGACCGATTGCCTGAATTCCAACAAAGCTTTCTGTGCAACAACACTCTGCGTTTATATAACGCGAATCCTGAGCAAGCAGTTCCTGTACGACTGACTAGCCATGTGGCTGATGAAAACTAGAATACTGGCACTTTGTATTTTGTCATTCATTTTAAACTAATTGAACCCATTTGGTCTGCGTGATCGCTTTTGAGAGGAAATAATTGTATATTAAGATGTTTTTGAATTGAAACTGCCTTTGGTTGGGGTGGGGGGGGGGAATGCGGGGAGAGTTCGTTGAAATGGGAATCATTAACCAGCGAGCAATTAAAACCGACGCAACTATCCGGTTACAGAACTGCCCAACCCTATCATTTCAGATTTTAAAGTGGACTTAACACACTTGAAATGCTCACAATATTTCAGTCATGATCAAGGCGTGGACAGGTGGCCGGCTATAGGTGGGAGCCCCGTATCTTTTGAAGGCGCTCAACAACAACAACCACAACATATATAAATATATGTATTTATATAGCGTCTTAACCAAGTGGTATCCTAGGCGCAGGAAACTACTCGTTATCGCACTAGCATTTGGTGGCTAGCCAATGATGGACTTCCAACCCTCAGGACACCCAGTGTGAAAGCAGGCTTGCGCGGACTGTTTTAATAAATCTAAATGCTATCGTGCCAATTTTTTAAATGCTGTCTATAGCTGCCTGCAAGCATCCATTCAGGGCTGTCAGCTCTATAGCTTCACAGTGTGAACTGATCCCGTCTAAAATAAAATGCCTGTAAAATGCTTGTGGATATGAATATTAGAACCTTGTCATCCTCAAGCTGGCTGTGCCTTTATGATCTGAAGCGATTATCTGAAGTGATTATTTCCTCCCCCATGCCCCACCTCCCTCCCTGAATTCTTCCAATACAATACTGAAGCACCCACCAAGGGAGTAGAATCCCTCATGTGGATAATGCTTGCTCCCCGATCACTCATTGCTAAATTGACCCAATAGTTAGTGGTCGTAATAGATTTTTGCTGGGAGTTTTATTGTCGTGAATTTCCCCAGTGAGATTGTAATGTACGAGAAATGGTCTGGTGCAGGTACATTTAACCATTTGGGTACCGCTGTGCTGCCTGCACTAAGGTACAGTACGACTGAAATTTAGACGTTCGGTGTGTATCAGGGAAGTGTGTGGGATAGACAGATAGGTGGGTTTGTTTCCTTTCTGGTTAGAACTCGGAGTGTACCAGGAGCTGGAAGCCACCAAAGCCTGCCTTCTTGACCTAATTCAGGCTGGGCCTTTTCTACAAGTTTAGGGTGAGTAAAGTAATCCCTGCTCTCTCCCCCTCCTGGTGAGATTTTGTGCGGAAAGCCCTGATTTAAGAAGTGTGCCGACGAGCCTGTCAGGAGCCATCGCGAATCCTTGGTCCGCGTTGTCTCGGTTCGGTTGGCAGGTCTTTCCCCTCGGGTTCCAAAGGTCACGGGTTGAATTCCCGTGTTCGAGGTTGAGTTCATAGTCTTGACTGAAATTTCAGTACAGTCCTGGAATAGTGTTACAGCACTGGCGATAGCCAAGGTCCTGTCTGCCTGTTGCTTTGGTCAGCCAGGAGTCTTGACACATGTGGAAATCCATCACCATGGATCTAAACCATTTTAAGAGTTCCACACACATATATATTTATAATATATATATATATACTATATCTACATATTTCGCCTACCGTTTCGGGCTTTGCGTGTTAACAGTGCAGTGATTGTATTTCAGGTAAATGTTTTGATGTGGGAGTCAGTGTCAAATTCAAGCATTATTCAAAATAGGTTTATGCTGTTTGCCTCTCACCTTTTGTTCTCGCTTCCCTGCTATTAAGAGTATCTTTCAGCTAATCAGCATTTAAATGATTCTTTCAATAGCTGTACTGCAGTTTCTTGCCTTTTTGGGGTTAGCTTGGAAAAGAAAATGGGAGTTTTTCCTGTATGTGTATCTGACTTTTGATGAGTTGGACTCGTCTGGGGTTAGAAATTGCCGGTCTGGATGACAAGGTTTCCATCTTGCGTATACGCATACATTGTCTGAAAATTTATTATTTTATTATTTATTTTATAATTTATTTTTCTATACCATTATCGACTAGCTTGTACTTCAGGTTACCTTTGCACATCGCTCGACTGCCTAACCAGCACTGACCTGTTTCTTGGCTGCCGTTAAGCTAATTACAGAGAAGGCAGCACATGAAAGTGGCCCGGCCTGTCTCGTTCTCTTCACTCCTCCCTTCCCGGCTGTTCAAACGTTCTCTCAGTTAGTGGGGGAGGGAAAAACGTTTAGTCTGAGGTCTCACCAAATGGAATGTAGCCTCTTAAGATGTTGATCTTCATGCATTAGCAGCCCTTCTGTAATTGCTCCATACTTTGGATCGTTAGTATTTTCATGGCAATCCAGAGTCAATTAATTTGGGAGCTGATGGTAAGTATGTAGATTACAAATTCTGAAGAATCATTTTTAATTGTTCTTCGTTTTCAGTCCCTTCAGCTCGGGAGCATTGCATTGCAAGGAGGAATGACGTGTGATATTGCAGTATTATCAAGCAGTAAAATGTCTGCAGTATTGATTTTAACTGATAGCTTGATTGCAGTTCTGGGGGTGGAGGGGGAGGAGGTTGGTTGGATATTGAATGCCTCCAGCGCAGTGATTTTCAGGAGTAGAATTGTAACTCTAGGAGGCCAATAGATTTGACAAGTGCTTCAGTTCCATTTGTGGTCTTGTGAAGATCAGGAAACTATTAATCTCTGGCGGCGGCTGAGTCAGCTAATCTCAACCAGGGCGTTTTAAGGCGGGTGGGTGGGGGGGGGGGGGGGGCAGGTCGCTGCAGTCTGGGTGGTTCTGCAGTCGACAGAAAGGAGAAATAGGCCAACGCTGCGGGAAAGGGGAACGTTTGAAGTCTGGCACAGGGGTGGTTACATGGGGAAACATGTAGTGATGATCCCACGGTTTGGGGTCGATCCTGCTGGAATCCGGCTGGGAGCATTCACGTTGCGTGGTTGAAATGACCGCAGTGATCAGTGATCACTGAAACTATTCATGGTGACGCTTCATGATTTGCCCCCTTTAAAATCCGCTGATTTTTTTTCGAGGGCAAGTCCCTGATTGCCGTCCGCTGACTCCACGCAAACGTACCCGGTGACTCTGTGCTGGTTTAAAGTACGTTATTGCCAATCGACTCTTGGTGTTGGGTGACTTTTAAAAAAAAAATGTCCTTCGCCTTGTCCCTCTTGCTGCCGTACGTAGGGAAACGGTTTGTAATTGGGTCACGGATGCATTTTGTCAACGTTGAGCAGTGGGAGAGAGAGTCACAGGCACGTGTTGGGGTGACCTCTATGGTGAGAATTCCTGAACGATTGTGCAGTTTTACAGATATTCCGGTCAGGTATATAATCTACGTTTCTTTTGGAAGAAAGCCTAGGCTGGGAACATTTTGACACGCGAGCGAGTGAATAATGTGAGAGCGATTGGGGTCGGAGTCGGAACCGAGTGTACGTTACCGTAATATTAAGAGATTTGTAAATTACAATGTCAAGTGTGTGAACATCATAATCTTTCGTATTTGAATTTCGGGGCTTAATTTGGTAATTGGGTGAATAATTCTATTCTAAATGGGGTGATTACCTCAGTGGTGCTTGCAATACCGAAGAGGTCAGAGACCCAAGCAGTATGAGTACATAGGCCTGGAGCATCATGCTACCCCAACATCTATTGTTGCTTGGAGCACTTGGTGATCTAAATAACCATTTTCAGTCATTAGCCGTAAAACTATAGGAACCATATGGCACAGAAGAAGGCCTTTTCGAGCATTGAATATTTTTATGGAGGTACATTTCTTTCATGTGGACAAGCAGTATCTGTATGTGTGTGTGTGTGGGAGGGTGGGTGGGTGGGGAGGGTGGTTCCCTCACGCTTTCTTTCTTTCTTTCTTTCTTTCTTTCTTTCTTTCTTTCTTTCTTTCTTTCTTTCTTTCTTTCTTTCTTTCTTTCTTTCTTTCTTTCTTTCTTTCTTTCTTTCTTTCTTTTTTTGATTTCTTCATTTTTTTCCCGCCCCCCAGGGTCTGTTGGATAAATACTTAGTTCCTAATTCCACTACCGCCGAGAGCAAAGTCTTCTACTTGAAGATGAAGGGAGATTATTACCGGTATCTTGCAGAAGTCGCTGTAGCGGAAAATAAAAAACGTAAGTTTGGTTCGTTACGGCCTACTTGGCTTGGAGAGTTATTCTTCTGAAGCAACATTGATGTTGACAGAAGGAGGATTAAATGGGGGTGGGGTAGGGGGGTCACAATTACATTAGGAATCAACAAGCGGCAGATTGCCTGAATAGCAGATTGGCTGCCAAAAGAGTGTGGAGTTGAAAGTGGGGAGGGGGATACAGCAAGGATAATTAATGAGTCGCTTAGAATTTTATTTTTTAATACCACGTGAGCCGGACTACGTTGAAATAATAAGATATTTACTGGGACTCTAGCCAGCATGAAGGGCGCGATGTAAATAACAACAAGAACAACAACAAAATTACCCTTGTTTAGCATCTTTCACGGAGTCAGGAGGACGTCCCAAGGCGCTGGACATTCACAGTTGCAGAGCTGGGGGTGGGGGGGGGGGGCGGCAGGGAAGGTGGGGATTAGGAGTTGCCGATGGGACCATCGAAGAGGAGAGTCTTGAGGCGAGACTTGAAGGAGGCCAGGAGGCGGGCGAGGCAGAGGAACTGCGGCATGTTGTTGTATTTTTCAGTCTTGTATTGTGTGTTTCCCCCCCCCCCCCCCCCCCCCCGCCACCACCACCACCGTAGAAACTGTTGAGAATTCCCAGACAGCATATCAAGAGGCATTTGACATCAGTAAGAAGGAGATGCAGCCCACACACCCCATCCGGCTAGGTCTCGCTCTCAACTTCTCAGTGTTCTTCTACGAAATCCTGAATTCCCCCGAGCAAGCCTGCACACTGGCCAAGACGGTAAGCTTTCTGTTAGCAACGGATAGATAGCGCCGGAACTCCTGACATTAAAAACACTCAGCGGGTCAGTCAGCATCTATGGAGAGAAGAAAGCGGGTCAACGTTTCAGGTTGATGAAACCTGTGTTCTGAACTACAGTGGAAAATAAACTGGTAAATTTTGATTGTCCTCATTCTATACAGTATTTGTAGCCCAGACATTTCATGCTGTGATTTTTATTTGGGGATTATTTTAATTTCAATGTGATATACAGACTCTCAAATAAGGTAATTTTGCTCTAAACTTGCCATAGATGTACAATGCTTTATTATTAGTATTATTATTATCATTATTGGTCCTTTTGTATTCACTTTTTTTTGGGGGGGGTGTTTCTTCAGGCGTTTGATGAGGCGATCGCAGAGCTAGATACACTCAATGAAGACTCCTACAAAGACAGCACACTCATAATGCAACTACTCCGAGATAACCTGACGGTGAGTGAAATCGTGCGACCATTGGCTGTGCCGTGGGGGGAGGGGAGGCAGAGTCAGGCGATCACAACGTCCATTAACACACACACACACACACAGAGATACTAATGAAAACCCTCGTGAGCAAATTCTAACGTGCGACGGAACCTTGAAAACATGAGCGAGCCTTGCTGGTAAATGTCAGTCCTCACGTTTGATGTGAGCGCCTTTCACTTTGGGCGGGAATGTCTCAAAAAGCACTTTACACGATTTACTGTAAAGAATATTTGCAGTAAACTAAGAAGCTAATCTGCGCCAGGCGCTATCACAAACTATCCCTGAGGCGTTGCAGTGGCAGGATTTCAAGGCTACTTTACAGTCTGCGTTCAAAATTTTCAAACGTCACTTTTGCCATTATTTACCTTTTTTAAAAAATAATAATATTTCTTGCGTTTGGTATGGCGCCTGATCATGTCTTCTAGGCCGTGCCTCAGAGCGCGTCACAGAATGTACTGTAAAGTGAATTAACCGTATCTATCTGTGGGTGAAACGCGGCCGCCCGTTGCGCACGTTATTTTTTGAAATAGTAATATTACTCGCGTTTGGTATCGCGCTCTCTCGCGCCTTCGGGTTGACAGACTATTCTGCCAAGTGAATTAATTGAGGCTACAGTTTGTGTGGTAGAGTGGGGGAGTTAGTTGCTACACAGTTTGATGTGTGGAGAGTTAGTGTTTCCCAAGATCCAGGGTGACTGACCTGTTCTCTTTTCTCACAGTTATGGACGTCGGACAACGCGCCAGACGATGCCAATGGTGGAGAAGGCGAGAACTAACTGCCCCCCCACCCCACGCACACACACACCCCTCACACACATACACATACACACACACACACACACACACACACACACACACAGGAGGGACCTGCTCCCCAACTCCTCTCTTTAACACGTCTTCATTCCTTAGTGTTCCGCTGGCAAATGAGTTCCTCCGGGGCAAAGGAACTTCTCAACAACAACAACAAAAAATCACCAAATCCTGAATAGAGATGCACATGTGTGAAATGCCACAATTTAGCCCGACCAGAGAGAGAGAGAGAGAGTGAGAGAGAGAGAAAAGAAAAGCAAAAAAAAAAAATAATAATAATTCTGCAGCTTGGAGCAAAATGCCATTCCTCAGCTTTCTTTTGCTAAAAATTGTTCTGATATTTTGTGGCGCAGCGTGTAGAGTCCGCGCGCCTTGCTACACTCAACACAACACAACAAAACGAAAACAGCGGAGGTTAAAATCGCAAACCGGCACATTTGTGAACAAGTTGACGTAGGTCCTTTTTGGTTTTGCAGTGGAAGTTCATGATTTGCCAAGAGCAGCTATTATAATGGGGGTGGGGGGTGGGGGGGGGGGGGGTGGGGAGGTAACCAGAGAGAGGGGAAACAATTACATCCCCGAAACATTTATATGTTTTTTTTAAGAAACACACAAAAAAAGAAGTGCTTAAACACATTTGGCGACTTGACTCTTTTAAAAAGAGGCCGGCTAGGGGTCCTTGGTCTGCTCTCGCCTGCTCTCTTGGCATTATACCCAGATGGCAAAGTGCGAGACTCTCTCCTGCCATCCAAAGCAAGGGTCTCGAACTGAAGGCGAAATCAATATTTATCAAAAACGTGGGCGTTTGTGGCTGACCCCCCTCCCCTCGCGAGGCAAGGCCGTTCGCTCCCAATCCACTCGCGGAGTGAGCGTTCCACATGTTAATGCAGAAGCCCGGTGGTAGTGACATGTTGCATCAGACTTTTCCTATCTCCTTCCTACCTCCACCGAGGAGGCTACTAACCTAACTCTGGTTGTGTGTGTGTCTGGGGGGGGGGAGGTGGGGTGGGGTGTGGGGAGGGAGAGTGATATATTAGAAAAACGAGGGAAATCTGTACATTCAAAACAAGAGATTGGGAATAACTTTCATCCTTCTGGCTTTTCTTATAAATGACCCTGCAAGCCAGATATATATATATAAATATCTCCACTATCTATTGAGATCTATTCTGACACATTTCTGCTCACAGCCAAAGTCCGGTTTTGCTATTTCTGCCGGGGGACAAGTCTGTCACCCTGTCTTTCCACGTTTCACACCCGATTATCACCCTGTGCGAGCAGTGACATTTCAGACCAGACTAGATTAGAGTAATTGGAACTGGGGGGGGAGGCAGGACAACAAATGGCCAGCCGGGTTAATGGTAAAGGGTTCCCATCGGTAAAGAATATTTCACCGAAATCTAGTGTATGTAATCAGAGCCGTGGCCGGTCGGTAGCTGACTAGTTTGGTGTGTTTTCAGTGTCGGCTCACGCGGGGCAGATACTGTGCCACCTTTTATCAAAACTACCACTTGTTTTTGTTAGCTATTGGTTCAGTTCCAGATCAGTAAAAAACGCTACATTGCTGACCCACGGCGTAATTTGTGACGGAGGGAGGGAGGGGGAAGGGGAAGGGGGGAGCGGGGTGCGCGAGGAAACAACAAAACAGATTGAATTTAACGAACTTGAAGGGACCTACGGTTTCAGGTTTTGACATTAGTTTTGTCATTATGGGAATATTGGCAGTATTTAATCCAGCACTGTGGTGTGTTCTTATTCTATATATGTAAAATTTTAATGAAGGATTTACCCTATTTTTTGTTTTCAAAAGTTTAAAGCTGGAAACTGAAAGTGATATGCAATGCGAATAAACATTCTTCACCATTCAAACCCTTTTTCTATTGACTGTCCCGATGGTGGATTGTTGTGTTTTATTGACGGGGTGATCGTCGGGTCAGGTGACAGGCAGAGCGTTGGGAAAGTAACACGCATTCCAACTGGAAATTGGTGATCTAGTAGGTTTGATAATATCACCTTACAAGACTACAGCTCCTGTAGCTCAGTGGTGGTTAGAGCGTGAGAGATCTGTGTTCGAATCCAGGCAGGTCAGGGCAAAACCTTGGGCAAATTTCCTTACTTCACACACACACACACACACACACAGCTAATAATCTTCCAAAAAAGGACACAATAATAAAAAATTGGTCATTTCAATCCGGGGCTGTTTGTGTGGGACGCTGCTGTGTGCATTCGGCTGTCGAGTTTCACACACAATTCTATATCCAGTCAGTTCAGTATTTCCCGTGAAGCGCTTTGAGACACAGTCTAGAAGATGTGAAAAGCGCTGTATCAAATGCCAGGATTATTGTTTATCACGGCAGCAATGTAAACTGATAGAAATTCAGAATTTTTACAAACTACAACTGTTTGTACCACACACTAGTACCCTAGTACCACACACCAGCTAACACCGCTTTTGGAACGGGTTGAATAGCAATGAATCCTTTTAATATCGGTATATTACCGAAAACACAAATAACAGCGGTAAGAGGCATTGGCTGGCGTGTCTGGCTGGTAAGAGCTGCCCTCACCACCGACCGGCTGGAGGCTGTATTTGAAGGCTAGGCTCGGGCTGACTGGAATAATAAATCATGTTTTTATTTCTCTCTGTTGGCTGTCAGAACTTGTGCGAAATGGAAAGTTTGTGGGAAGTCTCGACCCAATTTGAAGACTGCACAGGCCTCCAGTGGCACACACACACACACGCACACTGGCCTCATTTAGCGCATATATTGGCAAGCAAGGGAGAGAGAGGGGGAACAAAGGGATGACTTGTGTAACAAGAGGAAATATCACACTGGTGTATTTGGGTGGGGTCGTTTGGCTGGGGTAAGTCAGCACATTGTTTGGCCAGAATGTGGCTTTAATCCGCAGCTGGCTGTGGTACGCTTGACCTGGGAGGTTCACTCGGTGTTTGATATAGGGGAGAGTATTAGAGTCAAATGTGTGTGTGTGTGTGTGTTATTAACAAGTAAGTCCAGTAGCTCAGTGGTTAGAGCGCTCGCCTTACAAGCAAAGAGACCTGGGTTCAATTTCAGACAGGTCAGGGTGAAACATTGGACAAGTTTCCTTACTCCACACACACACACGTGCGCGCCTGATAATAATCTGAAAAAACCCAATAATAAATTGGTCATTTCAATCCACGACTGTTTGTTTGGGGGGGGGTGGGGGGCAACGCTGCTGTGCGCAATCGGCTGCCGCGTTTCGCCCACAAATATATATATACAGTCAATTCACTTTACAGTATATTCTGTGAAGCGGCTTTGAGACACAGTCTAGAAGATGTGAAAAGCGCTATATCAAATGCAAGTATTATTATTAACGTACAATACAGTTTAAAAAAGGTTTAAGAACAAAATATTAAGTAAGTAAGCAGGAAATGTACAAGGGTCAATGTTCCTTCTGTGATTTCAAAGTCCCTGACTATTTTTAACAGCAATAGGTTATTAATCCATCAATAAAACTTTTTTTTATTACTCGGTTTAGTGTAGTGGCAGAGATTACAAAATAAAATTGCATTTATATCCTCTTACACAGGATATCTCCCAACATGTCTGCTTTTATGCACCTTCACCACTCAGTAATGTTTGCGTGTGTGTGTGTCACGATTCGAAGGAATTCGCAGTACGAGAGTGAGTGAGTGAGTGGTGCAGGGAGGAGCTGAGTGAAGTCCCAGTATTTCAGGCCTTGGATTGATTAATGATTCCTGGAGGAGAGAGAGTCAGACAGTTTGGGGACAGGAGTGGGAGTGGCAGTGACGGAGACAAGGTGATATTGTGGAGGTTGGGGGGTGGGGTGGGGGGGGGGTGGGCTGTGAGGAAACAGAGCGAGTGAGAGCCGTGGATTCAAGGACTGAAGAATATTTGAGGGTCAAATGATACCAAGTTCCTGCGCCTGCTCTGCGGATAAGTCAGAGAATAGCTCAACTCCCCCTCCCACCATCACCAATGAAATGATTTTAAAACCCCTTATGTTTAATGAACAGTATATTGATTGGCTTATGTGAGATATCATCTACATAGAGTTCTGTGGCTCGGTAGTTAGAGCGCTCGCCTTACAAGTGTGAGACCCATGTTCGAATCCAGGCAGGTCAGAGCCAAACCTTCAGCAAGTTTCCTTAATCCACACACACACACGCACACACAGACCTAATAATAATCCCTCCAAAAAAAACCACAATATTAAAAATTAGTCATTTCAATCCACGACTGTTTGTGTGTGTGTGTGGGGGGGGGAGGGGAAGGGGGGGACACTGCTGTGCGCAATCGGCTGCCGTGTTTCGCCCACAAATATATACACAGTCACTTCACTTTACAGTATATATTCTGTGAAGCGCTTTGAGACACAGTCTGGAAGACGTGAAAAGCCGCTGTATCGAATGCAGGGATTAGTATTATTATTGTTACCTATACACAGGCACAATAATAAGATGATGAATGACAGTATCAGCAGTTGTACAGCAACCAAATTGGGAGGAATATATGTATAATATTATCAAAAATACAACAGGAACGAAAAGGTGACCGAAAGATTAAATGCAGACGGATAATGTATCATGTATGTGTAGTCCTGCCTATGTTTGGGAGTGAAAAGGACATCAATCACAACACACACACACATACATACACACAAGTCACAGACATTAATTTGGAGGCTGTCGGTTTCCTGCTCAATAAAAAGTGGGGGGAAAAATTGATAGCGGCATCTGGTGGGTAAATATCCAACTGATCAATATTCCACAAATACTGTACACAGCCCTGTGAACACACAGACATACAGTCAGACAGACATAGACAATCATAGAGAGACAGACAGACAGACAATGAGGGTCAGACAGACAAGAGAGAGAGATAGTCAGACACTGAGACAGACAGACAGAGAGAGTCACAGACAGACACAGACAGATAGACATTCAGAGAGAGACTGACAGAGACAGACAAAAGACACACAGACAAAGAGATAGACAATCAGAGAAGACAGACCAGACAGACAGAGAGAGACAGACAGACAGACAGACAGAGAGAGACAGACAGACAGACATATAGACACAGACAGACAGAGGGGAGGAGGTGGGGGCGGGGAGAGGCCCTGAGACACAATGTTGCCGTCAGTGTAATCCGGAGATGAGTGACAGGCCCGGCGGCCAATCAGGAGCCGAGACCATCGGAAAATGTAACAGCGACTGGCGGGCGGCGGCCAATGGGGAGCCGGGGGGGCGGGGCATCGGGGTCTGGGAGTCAGATCAGGAAACATGGCGAGTTACCCTTATGGCTCTGTGAGTGGGGGAGAGGGGGGGCTGGGGGGGGGGAGAGGGGGGGCTGGGGGGGGAGAGGGGGCGCTGGGGGGGGGAGAGGGGGCGCTGGGGGGGGGAGAGGGGGGGCTGGGGGGGGGGCTGGGGGGAGTGGGGGGGCTGGGGGGGGGAGAGGGGGGGGGAGAGGGGAGCTGGGGGGGGGAGAGGGGGGGCTGGGGGGGGGAGAGGGGGGGGGGAGAGGGGGGGCTGGGGGGGGAGAGGGGGGGAGTGGGGGGGACTGGGGAGAGGGGGGGCTGGGGGAGAGGGGGGAGTGGGGGGACTGGGGAGAGGGGGGGCTGGGGGGGACTGGGGGAGAGGGGGGGGACTGGGGGGGAGAGGGGGGGCTGGGGAGAGTGGGGGGCTGGGGGGGAGTGGGGGGGCTGGGGGAGAGGGGAGGGGGGGGCTGGGGGGGAGTGGGGGGGCTGGGGGAGAGGGGAGGGGGGGGCTGGGGGGCTGGGGGAGAGGGGAGGGGGGGGACTGGGGGAGAGGGGGGGGACTGGGGAGAGTGGGGGGCTGGGGGGAGAGGGGGGCACTGGGGAGAGGGGGGGCTGGGGGAGAGGGGGGGACTTGGGGAGGGGGGGGACTGGGGAGAGTGGGGGGGGAGAGGGGGGGCTGGGGGAGAGTGGGGGGCTGGGGGGAGTGGGGGTGCTGGGGGAGAGGGGAGGGGGGGGGACTGGGGGAGAGGGGGGGACTGGGGAGAGTGGGGGGGGAGAGGGGGGGCTGAGGGGAGAGGGGAGAGTGGGGGGACTGGGGGAGAGAGAGTTGGGGAGAATGGGGGGGTTGGGGGAGAGTGGGGGGGACTGGGGGGAGAGTGTGGAGGGTAGTGTGAGTGTGGGATGGGGAGAGAATGTGAGTGGGGGGGAGAGAATGTGTGGGGATGGAGGGGGACTGGAGGACAGACTGTGAGTGGAGGGGGTGAGGAGACTGGGTGGGGGGGGGGAGAGTGTGGGAGACAGGGAGGGGAGAGGATAGGGAGGAGGGGAGGAGGGAGTGTGGGGTGGGAGGGAGAGTGGGGGACAGGAAAGGTGGGAGGGAGAGATTGAGTGTGGTGGGGAGGGAGAGGGTGGGGAGGGAGGGAGAGGGTGGGGGGGTGGTATGGAGGCTGTGTGTGTGTGTGTGTGATGGGGGGGGGGTGAGGGAGCTGAGAGTGATTTTTTTTTGTCTCTTGTAACTCTTACCCGTTTCCTCTGATGTCTCTCAGAGTTTCGGTCCCGGAGTGTCGGGACCCGCTCCGGGAGCTCCCCCCCGGTGGGTATTTACCCCCCCGAGCCCCCCAGGCCGGGGGTCCCCAGTACGGGGGTCTGGGGTCAGGCGGGGGCCAGTACGGTGGCCAGTACGGCAGCGCGGAGGACAATACGGCAACCAGCCGCCCGGAGCCCCCCCCAGTCACTACACCGTCTCGGCTCCCGGGGGTCACTACGGGGGCTCGGCACCGGGGGCCCCGTACGGAGCTGCGTCCGCGCCCAGATCTTACCAGGGACAGACCCCGGCCTCGGCCCCCCCCGGGGCCCCGTACGGAGGACAGACCTACGGCATCTCACAGCAAGGACCCTACTCTACCCCGGCATCCACAGTCGGTCAGTGTCCGGGGGGGTGGGTTGGGGGGGTGTGGGGGGGGGTGGTGTGTGAGGGGGGAAGAAAGAAAGCGACCACACACTTCGCCTCTCCCCCCTCTCTCTCTCTCTCTCTCTCTCTCTCTCTCTCTCCCCCCTCTCTCTTTCTCCCCCCCCCCCTCTCTCCCCCCCCCTCTCTCTTTCTCTCCCCCCCACCCCTCTCTCCCCCTCTCTCCCTCCCCCCCTCTCTCTCTCTCCCCCCACCTTGTCAAGCCTTGGCTCTCGCCACCCCGAGCTCTTAAGATCTGCCTCAGATTTACTTGTGTGTGTATGTGTGTGTATGCACTGTATATACACACGTATATATTATATTCATATACATATATATATCTCATCCTCGCATTTAATACAAGTGCCTTATCACATCAGGAATGTCGCAGAGTCCACTGTAGCTCAGTGGGTTAGAGATACTCACTCACTCGCCTTACAAGCGTGAGAGAGACACCTGTGTTTCGAATCCAGGCAGGTCAGGTCAGATCAGGGCGAAACCTTGGGCAAGTTTCCTTAACGCCACACACACACACACACTTATACACACACATATACACACGCCTAATAATAATCCCTCCCAAAAAAATACAATACTAAAAAATGGGTAATTTCAATCCACGACTGTTTGTGTGTGTGTGTGTGGGGGTGGGGGGTGGGGGGGGAACGGTGCTGTGTGCAATCGGCTGCCTTATATCAAATGCCAGAATTATTATTATATATTATCGTTGAGATGCCTCAAAGACTTCACAGAAAGTAATTAGCTTGTGTGCAGTTATATATGTATTATTATTATTACTACATATGATATCTCTGTGTGGGTAAATTCACATATCGGGCACTCAGTCACACAATCTTTAATCTTACGCGTGGGTAAACTTTGGCGAAAACTCCTTTTGAATGTCGCTTGTCAAGCGCCCGCAACCCGATAGTGTTACAGCTCGTTTGCTCACCTTTGTGTCCGTACAATAGAGTAGTGATAAACCTGACACTGTGACACAACAACACAAGCGTTTAATACCCAGGCTTGTGTGTCTGTGTGTGTGTCTCTGGTGAAATCACTTCCAAGTTTTTTTCTCTTTCTCTGTCTCAGCCTCTCTGTTCTCTGTTTCACCCTCTCTCTCTACCCCCCCAACCCACCCCACCACCTCCCACACTCTGGAACACACACACACACACACACTATACACACACACACACACGCACACGCGCGCACGCCTGATAATAATCCCTAAAAAAAGTTTTTTAAAAAAGATGGTCATTTCAACCCACGACTGGTTTTTTTTTGGGGGGGGGGCTGCCGCGTTTCACCCACAAACCTACGTATATATATTTATACTGTATACAGTCAATTCACTTTACTGTGAAGTGCTTTGAGACACAGTCTAGAAGATGTGATGAGAATATTGTATTAGTATTATTATTATTTCGATGTGCCTTTGCCCTGGTGTAGGGGGTGTCCCAGCTGGAGTGGATCCTGAAGCCTACTCCTGGTTCCACTCGGTGGACGCAGATTCGAGCGGATTCATCTCCATGAAGGAGCTGAAACAGGCCCTCGTCAACACAAACTGGTCGACGTTCAACGACGAGACTTGTTACCTGATGATCAGTGAGTTTGGCCCCAACCGCAAAATCTATTGTGTGATCGCAATACAGTCTGGTATAACATTACAGTACAGCCTATTACATTATCGCTACACAGGCTAATACATTATTACTTTACAGTCTATTAAATTATTAATACAGTTACCAGTGAAATAATGAATGATTGCCAATGAAATAATCCATTCACTTGAGTCTTTTCTGAGGCGCTTTGAGACGTTTCAAAGACGTTATACGGCACAATATCAAACGCAAGGATTATTACCAGTAATATGACAGTGATATAGATTTCGTTGCATTGCAAACTCTCGAGTTCAAACCTCCTTAGGCTCATGTAAAATAGACTACTTATTACAGTACAGTGTACTAGATTATTACTATACAGCCTGTTACAACACACACACTACACACACACAACCTAATATAATAATCCCTCAAAAAAAACCTATAATAAATTGGTCATTTCAACCCACGACTGTTTGTGTGTGTGTGTGGAGGGGGTGTGGGGGTGGGGGGAGGACGCTGATGCGCGCAATCGGCTGCCGCGCTTCGCCCACAAATATATACACAGTCAATTCACTTTACAGTGTATTCTGTGAAGCGCTTTGAGACACAGTCTAGAAGACGTGAAAAGCCACGATATCAAATGCCAGATTATTATTACTTGTATTATTATTAAAGCAGCAGAAAATGGGAATGCATCGTGACTGGTTTGGGGGTGTCTGAACGGAATAATTGCTTTTTTTTCCTTCTCCCCCCCCCACTCCTCCCCCCCCCA
>JAYJKW010000475.1:0-32426 GCA_035084275.1 Hydrolagus colliei
TCCACAAATATACATACAATCAATTCACTTTACGGTATATTCCGTGAAGCGCTTTGAGACACGGTCGATAAGCTGTGGAAGCCTCCGCATCAAACGCAAGGATTACCGCGATTCTTACTATTATTTTTATAAACTTTCCTAATATTAATAGAGCGACTGCAAAAATTAATAAAGCTGGGCCCTTTCTCAATGGGGGGCAGGGGGGAGGGCCGAGCTTTCGCTTTTCGGGGAAAGGGTTTATACCCTTGGAATAAACCACTCAATATTCAACGAGGAAACGCTTAGGATTTGTTTTTTAACCTGGCTATTTGTGTCCAGCAGCGCTCTCCAAATGAATTGTACCCGTGCCAGGATAACGGCATTGTTTCACTTGCTGTCTTGACACAGGTAATAAAATAACAGTCCTAAAGAGAGCTCAGGCGTCTGCCTCAGCGCTCGGTAGGATTTCTGTACATGCGTCAGTTACTCAATGGTCATTATCTCTGCCCCCGCTCCCCTTCACCTCACCCACGCACCCCACTCACCCCATTCAAGTGCCTAGCTAGCTGTGCAAAGAGCTTTTTGACATTTCAGAACCTGAAAGCATTTATTAACTGAACCAGGCTCACAGTTCATAAGCTACACAAGCCTCTCTATTGCCTCGTACTCCCCTCACCTGTCGACCACCTCTGTTCCCATCACGTTTCCACAATGAGTCCTGCATTCTCGCCATCCACGATTGGTTCCTAAACTCCCACTGACGTCAGCCGCCATTTAATTTATATTTATGTCGGCTTGCTGCCTTGCCCAAGAAAAGCCCCCCCCCCTTTTATTTGGGGGCTGTCTGACTATTGAAGTCCCACCAAAGTCATTTCTCCCCCCCTCCCCCTCCCCTCAGTGTCCTGGCTAACATCCCACCAAAGAAATTTGTCATTCACCTCATGGCTCTTCGTGGGAATCTTACTGTGTGTAAAAATGGCTGCCGGGTTAAAAAACAACACTGGCTACCCATCGGGGTGGCCACCTACCTGCTCACAACTAGGCCCTGAAATCACTGCTGACCTCACCTGGTGAAGGAAGTTCCCATCTCCCTGATGTCTCTCATCAGGGAGGGAAGGGTTGCCGTGGGTGACCTCCAACAATGCCACCCCGCCCCCCCCCACCAGACACCCACCCACCCCAGAGATCATCCTAGAACTTCTACAAGTTCATTAGTGGAGCGCACAAACCCCCCAACCTCCACATTCAGAGGTAAGCCTGTCACTAGCTAAGCCTGGCTGATATATACACATATTTATATATATATATATACACAGATACAGTAAAAGCCTATTTATTCGGCAACCTCAGGACCTGGCCAACGCCGGAGATTCGGTTGGAATCCGACACCGGAAACCCAACGCGAATAAAATGAACTTATTTTAACAGGTAGCATTATTAATAATAGGCTAAATAATAACAGATAATAACAGATCTGTGTTATTCACCTACAAACCACCTTTGCTGGTAGAGGCCGGTTTGAAGCCATGATGCTGGGATAGGGTTGTACTGTCTACACGGCAGCGCTACTTTAAGGCTCTATACTAGCGGCAAACCAAAATACCTGTACAGTACTCCCGTGCGACAATCGATTCATTAAATGCGCCACGGCAATTGTGCCGGTTAACATCCGGTTAATCGGATGGGGGACTTTTTTTTTTTTTTACGTACCGGTTATACGGAAGTTCCGGTTGATCGAGTCACGGATAAACGGGCTTTTACTGTATATACTGTTCTGGTGAATGTCAGCCCCAAAAGGGTGTTTCTCGAAGTTTCTTGAACCGATTGAGAGCTCCCTCTGTAAACCCGCGGTTCTGGCCGAGGCTTGATAGAGCAGTAAGTCAAGCCCTGATAGCGGCCAGTAACGGAAAGCTGTTAACACTCTATCCAAACTATCCGAAGCAATTGCCTGCATCCATTTAAAAGGAAAAGAACCACTGCAGCAATTACATTTGTTGTGTTTAATGAATTGATATAAATAGATCATTGTTACTGCGCGCGTATGTGTGTGTGTGTGTGTGTGGAGGGAAGTCTGTGTATTATAGTAAACTCAGTGGCAATCCTGATTTAAACGTCCCTCCAGGAAACCGTGTTTATACTTTTATGAATGAGCGTTATTGCTAGTTCTGGAAGTCAGTGGTTTAGAAGGCTGATGAGGTGAGTTTTGAGTGTGTGTGTGTGAGGGTTGGCTTTGGAGGCGTCAGCTAAGATCAGTAAGGAGACCATTGGGCCTATCGTTCCGACTCTGGCTCTCTCACAAACTACAACAAACTACAACAACAACATTTTACACCCGTATAGCCGCCCCTATCACATCAGGGGGGCGTCCCAAGGTGCTGAGGGGGACTTGAGTAGCCAAATAGGGAGAGATTATTTCCACCAGACCAGACTAATGGTTGAGTCACTGGGGAAATCACCAAGCCTCGACTGTGAGGTCCATACGACCCAAACTTCCCGAGCCAGGCTGGCAGCTGTGGCAGACTGTCAGCACTAGTTACCGTAACTAATTCATGGCGAGTGTTGATCCGATACTCTCTGCCGCCGCAGTTACCCTCCCGGCGGCTGAAAGTGCCAGAGAAACGGACCTCGTTCCCGGCACTGACCCCCCCTGTGTCCTCCAACTCTCTCTCTCTCTCTCTCTGGGAAAATAACAGCCCTGGGTTTTGCTGAGATTTTCAAAGTTCTCCGCGTTTGTTTTTGGCGTAACCCATGGTGCGTCCGGTTAATTTAAGATTCGGTTGTAAATGGGTTGAGACACGGATACATCAATACGGTCATAACCAGAGAAATCCGCAGATCGCAGCATAAAAAAAAACGCTGTGTTGTTGTTTTTAGTGTGTGTGTGAGTGTGTGTGTGTGTGTGCTCTGGTGTGTATGTGTGTGTGTGTTTTGCGCTCATTAAGATGAAGGATGAGTGTGCCGGCAAGTCGGAACATTTCACCTCTTTGCGAACCACAGATACAGTGAGGGATGAGAAAGGCACAGTTCTTGGCTCCCCCCAATTTACAGGCAGATGCACTGCGCAGCTAGTGAACTCCCCACAGCGAGAGCTGGTCTACTCCTCTTGCCACCATTGTGTAATCACTATCAGCCTGTCCCCCCCCCCCCCCCCCCCCCCCACCGCAACACTCTGGAACTCCAGCCCTCAATCCCTCCGCCTCGCTTCCTCCCTTTCCTCCTTCCAGCATCAAGACCTTCCTCTTCGACCTGCTGATACCCCTCCCAACTCTCCCCCACCTTTCCTACTCTCATTCCCCCTGCCCCTAACCTGACCCTTCCCACCCACCCCCACTCAAGTCCCGACATAACTGTTCAGCGCCTTGGGACGCCCTCCTGACGTGAAAGGCGCTCTATAAATGTAGTTTTGTTGTTGTTTCATTATATCTTGGCCTGCGGGGTTGGTGAAAGAATCCTTTGAACGGTGTGTTTGAAAACCTTGAGTGTGAACCGTGAGTTTTTTTTTAACAGAGACGCACACATTGGTTTAATTCTGAAAATTGCCCCCGTAGTGGTGTTGTGGAAACGATGGATTCCAGGAACACGGAGTAAAAAAAATAATTGGGCCAAACGCAGTGAAAACATCGCAACTGCGGTGTGATACTCTCACGCTCCTCAATTATATTCAAACAAGCTAAATTGCCATTGGAAATTAAAGAATGGCAGAAACATAGCTGTGGGGGGGGGGGGGGGGGTTTGCTGTGTTCAATGACACAACAGGGAAAGATTTGCTTCATTGATGTTTGACTGGAGATGTTAGCAGAGACATAATACGCAGGAAGCTGGATTTGTCGGGAGGGTTGGGAACGCTTCCAGTGTTTGCTGATTGTGGTGGAAAGTGGTGGCCGGATGCCCACATAAGTTAACAACCGCAGAGTTACATATGCTCAGTGCCTTTCAGACAGAATTCCGGAAAGAGAGAAAGGGGGAGAGAGAGAGAGGAAGGAAGGAAGGAAGGAAGGAAGGAAGGAAGGAAGGAAGGAAGGAAGGAAGGAAGGAAGGAAGGAAGGAAGGAAGGAAGGAAGGAAGGAAGGAAGGAAGGAAGGAAGGAAGGAAGGAAGGAAGGAAGGAAGGAAGGAAGGAAGGAAGGAAGGAAGGAAGGAAGGAAGGAAGGAAGGAAGGAAGGAAGGAAGGAAGGAAGGAAGGAAGGAAGGAAGGAAGGAAGGAAGGAAGGAAGGAAGGAAGGAAGGAAGGAAGGAAGGAAGGAAGGAAGGAAGGAAGGAAGGAAGGAAGGAAGGAAGGAAGGAAGGAAGGAAGGAAGGAAGGAAGGAAGGAAGGAATAGGAAGGAAGGAAGGAAGGAAGGAAGGAAGGAAGGAAGGAAGGAAGGAAGGAAGGAAGGAAGGAAGGAAGGAAGGAAGGAAGGAAGGAAGGAAGGAAGGAAGGAAGGAAGGAAGGAAGGAAGGAAGGAAAGACAGATTACAGAAACCTAAGGTACACACAGCATAAAACATGAACGTTATCTGCGGCGGAGGATAAGTCAATGTTAATCACAGCATGAGGACATTACACTAAATGTTATATATTTTTTATGGTTTCCCCCCTATCCCCCCCCCCCACCAATTCCTCTGACTCTCTCCCAATTTGTACCACTTTATTAATCCCACTGTAGAGTTTCGCAGTAAACCACTAGCTAAGTAACAATCCTTACATTTGAATATCAGAGTGAGAGGCTGGTTGTGTGTGTGTGTGTGTGTGTCTTGGGGGTGGGGGGGGGTGGTGGGAACGGGATGGGGGAGAGATTGAAGCTGAATCCTCATCAGCCCTTCAGAGACAATTATTCTTGTTTCACCCACAAAACACACTTTGCATGCAGCGTTCCGTGTGTCCTGTCAAATGGTTTGGAGATGTCTCCATGATTCAGTCCTCACAGTAGAACCAGATGGAACCAACATGACAACAGCGAAACACGTGGCGGGAAGACCATGTCTCCCATTGACGCGACTGACGCGGCTAGATAGGCTAGGGTAGAGGCTAGATAGGCTAGGGTTATTCTCTCTGGAGCAGAGAAGATTGAGGGGAGACCTAATAGAGGTTTATAAGATCATGAGGGGTTTCGACCGACAGGGCAAATAGAGAAAAACTATTTCCACTCGTGGGCGAATCTGTGACTCGTGGTCACAGATTTAAAATAGTTTCAAGGCGCAGTAGAGGGGAGCTGAGGAGAAATGTTTTCACTCAGCGAGTTGTTGGAATCTGGAATGCATTGCCTGAAAAGGTGGTGGAGGCTGATTCGATAACAACTTTTAAAAGGGAATGAGATCTTTATTTAGGGAGAACGGGTCTATTAGGCTATGGGGAGCGGGCAGGGCAGTGGGATTGAATCGCTCTTTTCAAAGAGCCGGCACAGACTAGATGGGCCGAATGGCCTCCTTTTGTGCCGTAAAATTCTATGAATCTATGAATCTATGACTGACCAGACACTGCAGCACTTACTCAGCAAAACTCCACCGATCCCCGAGCAAACATTCTTTCTTAATTAATAATTCTCATCACCCCGGCAACAAAGCTCGACTGGTAGCTCGGTGGTGAAGCTTTCTGCTTGCTGTGGAATTCATTTTGAATCTTGACGCTGTCTGAAAGGTTTATTTTTAAACTCGGTCGTATGTTTTGCGCCCACTGTATATCACTCACAAGACAGACGCCCAGTCAACGTTCACCGTAACGCAGTAATAATAATAATAATAATAATAATAATAATTATCCTCGCATTTGACGTAGAGCTTTTCAGGTCTTCTGTCTAGACTGTGTCTCAAAGCGCTTCACGGAATATACCGTAAAGTGAATTGACTGTAAATATGTGTGGGAGAAACGCGCACAGCAGCGTTCCCCCACGGTCTCGGATCGAAATGACTGATTTTTAAAAAAAAAAATTCGAGTGATTATTATTATCATCAGGCGTGTGGAGTAAGGAAACTTTCACCCTGCCTGGAATTGAACCCAAGTCTCTCTCGCTCGAGTGCTCTAACCACTGAGCTACAGCTCTCGCGCCACGATATGCGTGTGTTGTTCTCCGTGTACTGTGAGCTGTTAAACGCTGGAGGAAGCTCTCTTTAACTAGTAACTGCATGTGGATCGACAGCGCAAAAAATTGATTGTACACTGTGAACAGTTAAAATGAGTTTATGCCAGTCTGGAAGTGTCATGGTAGATTTGATTATCGGCGCCAGGCACAGAGACCGGGCAGAGAGAGTTACCCTGTAGTTTACTTTTGAATTTACATTTAAATCACTTTTCATACATAAGCAATAGTGAAAAAAAAGGCAGAGGGAAAAATGCAATTTACCTTCATTGCCAAATCCCTACAGGGAACAACACAGTGCATCATGAAATAGTCGGATAATGAACACAGGGCAGAGAGTTATATAAAGGACTATAAACATAGGGCAGAATTATATAAAGGATGATAGACACAGACGTGAGAGGCGTACTGTATATATAGAGGTTTATAGGTAATTTCTAAAGGGTTTCCAGTGATAGTTTCAGCCAAACTTAAGCCCCCGCCATAAATAAATTGGCTGTTATTTTCCTGAATGTATCTGAGCTTCCAGAAACAGCTACTGTTTGCAAGAGGTTGGTCGTGTATTTTGTTCACTGGCTATTGTGTGAATAGTATTATCATTTAATAATACACAGTAATGACAACCTCTAGTTTCACCGATTGAAGCTACAGGAAGTGTGTTTGTTCCACGTTTGTTGTCGAGCACCGGCCGGCATGAAGAGGGCTACATAAATATGAGTTGTGGTGGTGGTTTTCATGGGGGGACACAATTTATAGATCGATGCTGATCTTCCTTATTTTCCCTGTTTGGTAAAACAGCTTGGGGGAGAGAGCCACACCGACAATGCTACACGCAAATCTATTTGATGCCTTATGTGATAATATCTCGTCCGTTACTATCAAGTAAAATATAAACCATGATGGACTAGCAATGATAGGATTAGCTCATGCCATTGCTTTACGACAGCAACATTAACTTCATTTCTCGTCCATTAGAGTTTGGAAACTTGTTTTATTATTACTTTATTGTTATTATCTAAGACAAGTGGAAGCTATTTTTCCTGACTTTTCCACTTTACAGTACTGTACATCCTGCTTTGAGATGTCTCAATGACTTGATTAAGCCACTTGCCCACTATATGACATAGTCCCTGCACTGGACAATTCAGATGTCCAGATTCTATGAAGCTCTGTTGAGACATTATTCCTGAAATAACGTGAAAGGCTTTATTACAGCAATAATTATTCATCTGAATTTTTGCTGCACAAAACAGTTTATCTTAATCACTGAGAGAAAGGCACTGATTTCTAACTGCGAAATTCAAAACCTACTGACGAAAGGGCAGATTTTAGGTTGGCTTCTTCCGTCTTCTCTCAGTTTCTCTTGTTTAATCTATTGAACCTGGAGTTGGCCTAAAACTAGGCAGAATTCAACAACAAAACAACATCAACAACTTTGATTTATATAGCGCCCTCCACGCCGGAAAGAGTCTCAGAGCTCCTCACAATAATGGATAATTCATATTAATTCAGTGACTGAGAATGTTCTATGACCTGGAGAGAAAGACGGAAGGGAGGGTGGGGGTGGAGGGGAGTGTGGGGTGGGGGTGTTTGAGATATAAGAGACAGAAGATGGGATTATATAGATGGCCAACACTAATGGCTTGGGAATTCAAAATTGCAAATAAAGTACGTCCAGTATTAAGAATTTATCGGCTTATCTTTGCAGATTGAAGGTAGCGGAGTGTAAAATGTAAGCTTATTCTACGTCAAATCCACCCGATCCTACTCGCTTCCAGACGCACAAAGTATCTCCCCCTCACCCCCCACCCCCACCCCCCCCCCCACCCCACACCACCCCCCACCCGGTTGTAGGTCAATATACCAATGGAGATATGGATTGAGACACAGAGCTCGTACACGTACACCAGAAACCCGCTGTTCACAATGACAGATCGTTCCTGCTTCCCACTGGTTTGTGCCTTGAATCTCATTGAAGTCAATAATGTCTCATAGCTTGTTACTTGTTCCATATTCATACAGGATATCCTTGACTAATTACTGATGAACTTGGAGTGAGGCAGATATTGGATTTGTCAAGTATTATACCATAGACATTCCCCCTTGTGGACACACTGTCACTGTGTACCGGTATCTTAAACACTGCATTTTAAGAAGAACGTACGAGGGGAAAATGAATGAACGAATGAATGAATCAATAAATAAAGTCTTAATTTCTCGCTGATAATGGGGAGAGCGGCAAGCAAGCAATGTAGCAGAGTGACAGGTTAGCTGAGCTAATGGAACATGGTTGTATTTTAATAGCGGAGCGTGTTAATGTGTTTCCCTTCCAGCTTGCTCAGAGTGGAGAGTTAAGTAGTGCAGAATAAAGCCTTCACTAAAAGACTCTGTCTGGCTCCACAGGTCAATGGGTGGGTGGGTGGGTGGGTGTGTTGGTGGGTGTGCGTGGGCGTATGGGTGAGCGGGTGAGTGAGTGGGTAGGTGTGTGTGTGTAGGTGGGTGGGTGGGTTGGTTGTTTGGGTGGATGTGTGGGTGGGTTAGTGGGTGGGTGGGTGGTTGGGTGGGTCTGTGGGTTGGTGGGCATGTGGGTGGGTGGGTGGGTGGGTGGTCGAGAGGGCATGTGGGTGGTGGGGGAAGATAATATCCAACGAGACGCAGTTTTCAGCCGAATGTAATCTCAGTCCCGAAAAGTGTCATTGCAATACTGTGAATCCTCGAGAGGGGAAGATAAGGATTCAAACTGATTAAAACACTGGTCTGTGTTTTTTTGTTTGCAATCCTGTCTACTCCACAATTGGTGGGTGAGTTTTTTTTTAAGTTTTTTGTTAATATCGCCATTCTGCCCCCAAATCTCCATCCCAGAGTCCCTCTGACTTGCCTCCTCCCTCCCTAATTCCCAAAGCCCACCTCAAGAATTGCCCCCTTTCGACCGAACCTACAGTCACCTCTCTCCCGTTCCCACTCCCAGCCTTGACGTATCTCTGCTCTTTACCCTGCCACTACCTCTCTCCTAGAGCTGCCGAGGCCTTTACACCTGCTTGTATCACGTCCAAGCTCAGAACTCTGTAGCTCATGTCCTCTCCCGTCCTACAAGGCTTCCCTGAGCCTTTTATCTTCATCCGTGCCCAGTTCCACTGGGTCCTCATCTCCCCCACTCCCACCCCCCACCTCCCCGCCAAGAGAATCTAATTTAAAATTCCCCAGCTCAGTTTTATATCCCTCCACTATGTTGGCCTCACTCACTGCAGCTTCTGCCACCTCCTCGACACCCTCCTAACCCAGCTTCATTCATGTCCCTCGCCTTTCCTTTCCCATTCCACCATCACCGGTCAAGCCTTCAGACCTTCTGTCCCCCACCTTCAAGAACCCCATCAATACCTCATCCCTTCACTTGCCTCCTTCAATGTCCAACCCTGAGACCTTTCTCTTTGACCACGCCTTCGGTCCGAACTCGCTGTAACAATGTAGTTTGGTCCTGGACTCTTATTGTTCTGTAAGTCATTTTAAACTCTACTCAATTTACGTGATTTGGGAGCCCTGTAACCTGGGCTTAGTTTGGTTTGGATGCTCTTGAAAGCCGGTGATGGGTTTCCTCAGGTGACAAAAAAAAAAAACCTCCTCACATTGCACAAGAAAATTGGGATGAAGAAGTTTCTCTGCGGTTCGCTTAACCTCATCGTTTCAGAAAACCTTCCTGACCGCCATTCCATTACAGCAATCAAGCTGGTGTCTCTTGAAATGTTTCTTGAAACTGTGTCAGCAGCTCTGACCTCAACCATACCCTTGGCTGGTTCCAGCGGTCGATCTGTCTCTGTTCTGTCTCTTGAGGTATCTGTCCCTAAAATTGCCTTTCACCCCCCCCCCCCCCCCCCCCCCCCCACACACACACCCCCACCACCACCCAATGAACCTGTGACTTGTCCCTTTGGTCTACCTAGAGATATTAATCTGGGTTTGTTTTTCTCTATCCAAAGGAGACCTACGGTAAGATTCTCTGTGAGGTATCTCTCTCTTGTTTCCGAGGCTGAAGAACTCTCATTCATTTAATGGATCCTGACAGCTCATCCTTCTAACGCTGGGAGAGATTAGCCTCAGTACTTCTTCTCTGCATTATCTCCTTATGTCGTGGGACCAAAAATGTATTCTGGTCGAATTGGTGGGAGGTGGGAGGGGAGGGGAGGGGAGGGGAGCATTGTCAAACTTGGTTGCGATAATCACAGAACGCTGAAGGTTAAATCACTGGGTTACACCGTACGGAGTTTTCTCTGTCTCTCTGTCTCTCTCTCTGTCTCTCCTCTCAGTCAGAACAACGCAACCTCTGGGCAAACGACGATTTGCCAATCGCTAATCAGGTCGCGATGATTTGTCGAGAGATGTCGTTTTCTGAAGGGCTCGGTTTTAAAAAGTCGCAGAGAGAGAGAGAGAGAGAGAGAAATATCATTCGAAACGCGTTAGCTGCAAATGAATGTTCGCCTCTCAGGGACTGAATAGTCCGCACGTCTAACGTGTAAACTAGCTCTCAACCTAAATGATTGTTTGCTGTCTTTTAAAATCGTGGAAACTTGTTAACTCAGCACACGGCTCGCCCCCTGCCGTGTCCTATTGCACTGCCATTAAGTGACTCCTAGTGTCTAATCAGAGTGAGCTGAAATTGTTCAAATTGCACCTCGACGAGTAGTTATTCAAACACTCGTGCGATGGAAACGCTGGCTCTTACAGCTCTGATGATAAAGTAGAAGATGACAGTTAGAGAGAGTGCTGATTTACCCAATTTTACTAAACATATATATATATACGTACATGGCATAACTGTGCAATCATGTACCTGGTGTATAATAGTGATTATATAGCCTTGTGTAATCAAACTGGGTGTCAAACAACCGTGTATAATAGTGAACAAATGGTCCAACAAATCACTGTTTAATAATAATGAAATCCGGCCTCACACAACCCTGTGTCATAGTGACAATGAACGTCAAAACAAACCTGCATTTAATAGTGAATCTGGGCATCGAATAACCGCGTATAATAGTGTGCGGCACCGCTAGGTTTAAAAGTCGGCATCGTAGAGGTTTGGGGAAATATTAAAATCCGAGTGCAATTTGAAGCTCAGCAGGATCCACATCAAACATGAAGGCAGCAACCTAAACAAACACTTATTATATAGAGGACAAATCCAGAACCTGGATCATGTCGCTTTCAATAACACGCTCCCAGTCCTGTACCAGAAAATGTGATATAGTCTTCAATCCGCACGACGAGACAGGACGCATGGCAAAGCTACTGTTTTATTATTCATTAAAGTTACCCATTAATTAGAGATAGTATGCACAGTCATGCTCACAGAGCTCCCAGTAATAGGATTGTTAATGTGGGTTAGTGAATTGGGTTACATCTAACAGAAGTCCACTTCCTATCTTTGTTTTGGCCGTGTTTGTGTTTGAAGCAACAAATTAATTATTGCTCGTGTGTGTGTGTTTGTGTGTGTGTGTGAAAGTTGTCAAATCAAAGTTGTTGTTGTTGTTGTTGTGGTGGTGATGGTATTTTTACAGTGAGATTTCAATGTTTCAATCCTGAACAGAGGGTGGATCGCGCACACAAAACTTTCTGCGTCACCCCCCCCCCCCCCCCCCTGTGAGTATTAGTTTAAGGCCGGTAGCCATTTCTACCCAAATTGTCCGTCCACGAGTTTTGTGTCGGTCTTTCGAAGCTGAAGCCGCCAGAATCTGCGACAGTACGTGCTTTCTCATCTGTGAAACGCTTTTAGGATTTTAAATGACTCTCCCGGTAAATAAATAAATACCTCTTGGTATTGCTCTGACATGCAGACTACATACATTATCACTTAATTCCCACCTCCTTCACTTTATTCCTCATCTGTTTCCTCCCCCGCACTGTGAATCCCCTGTGTTTATGTATTGCTTTTTTTCTCTCTCTCTCTTTTGTTCCTTTTTCTGTTTCTCTTATCTCTTCTCTCTCTCCCTCGCGATTCTCCTTGCCTCTTTTCCTTTTCCTCTTTGACTTTCAAGTTCTTTATTGTGTGTGGGTGGCGGGGGGTGTGTGTGTGTGTGTGTGGAGCTTATTGTGTATCATGTAGGTAGGATGTGAAGCCCATTCTCTAGCTGGGGGCTCACAGCTCCGTTCTTGTTTGGTAACTTTCCCAAAATTTGCCCTTAGAAAAGAGTCGTGCAACTTACTATAATTCTTTATTACTGCACCATCGTACCATTTATAATTTGAAACGCCGCCAATTATTTATAAGAGCAAAGGGATGGATTTGCGAGAGACATTGAACGCAACAGTCGAGTGATCAGCCCATCAGAACTCTACTCTGGTCTCATCCATCCTACACAGATATCTCTGTCTCTGTCACGCGGTGTGCAAGGCCCACCTTAGATCAGAGATTTTGGGGGAAATTGGTGCGGAAATCTACCTCCAACTCGGCACAAAAGATAATAATAATAATAAGAAGAAGAAGAAGAATCCTTGCATTTGATATCGCGGCTTTTCACGTCTTCTAGACTGTGTCTCAAAGCGCTTCACAGAATATACTGTCAAGTGAATTGACTGTATGTATATTTGTGGGCGAAACGCAGCAGCCAATTGCGCACAGCAGCGTCCCCCCCCCCCCCACCCCCACCCCACACATAAACAGTCATGGGTTGAAATGACCAATTTTATTATTGTGTTTTTTTTTCGGAGGGATTATTATTAGGCTTGTGCGTGTGTGTGTGTGTGTGTGGAATAAGGAAACTTGCCCAAGGTTTCGCCCTGACCTGACCTGCCTGGATTCGAACACGGGTCTCACGCTTGTAAGACGAGTGAATGTCTCTAACCCACTGAGCTACAGGAGCTCCACAAAGATCACAAGATTTGTTTGGATTAAGAAGAATACCCTTTGGCTCATGTTTTCTTATCCTGCCAGAAATAACCCAACTCTACCATCTTTTCATTACATAAAATCAAGCATTTTACCCTAACCCTGGCCTCAACCAACCCTGTCTGGTTAGTTAACCTGTTCCATTTGCTAATTACCCTCTGGTAGTAAATAAATCCTTTGCTGGTTGGTGCCTGTTCTGAAATCGTGCTTTGCTAAGTCTAAACCTTCTCCTCTTTTGTTTTTACTGTTTTGGTGTAGAGTATTTTGCTCTGTGACGCACTCCCAGAATAGTTCAGTGCTTTCACCAGGTACAGTCTTCACTTAAACCCTACAGTCCTTGAAAGAAAATGCTCATTCCAAATCAGCCAACCATTCTGGAAGCCTTGCTTATCAATCCACACCTCAGTTATATTCCTTCTGTTGTATTTTTCGGGTCAGTTGTGTTGTACTCACTCAAGTGAGTCTGTACGTGGCTGTGAAAGGAACTGTCTACCTTGGTTACCGTCATTAATAACTTCACTCAGAAGCTAACTGGCGACTTGACAGTGTTGCTCTAACGCAAAGTTACGATGCAAAGAATAATCCTTAGGATTATTTTCAAAGAAAGTTTTATTTGGGGGGGGTTTTAAATTGTTTTTTGTGTTTGTGGTGACCGATGGGACTGTTGAAGAGGAGGGCCTCGAGGCGGGACTTGAAGGAAGCCAGGGAGGGTAGGGCGAGGCTGAGGGTCTGCGGGATGGAGGTCCAGAGGTTGGGGGAGGTGGGGCAGAGTGACTGAATGCTCGCCCGCCGATGGTTGTGGGGGGGTGGGGGGGTGGGTCGGGGCGACACGGAGCAGGCGTGGAGGGCTTTGAATGTGAGACAAAATGTTCGAGGTGGAATTTCACTGTGAGAGCACAAACAGCAGTGAGGTTGAAGGGAGTGGACGGATTGGCTTCAGGCCTCAGAGGAAAGGGAATGGAAACTGATGGGAGTTCAATGCCACAGTTTAACGGGATAGTGAGTTAATTCACTGATGGTCGAACACCCTGCCACATCTCATTTGCCGAGGCTGGACGTTACATGTGTAAACGCCAACGGCAGCAACCAGCCAAGGACTACTGTTCCTGCCTGGTTGTGTAACTGGGGGTGTTGAGGTTGCATATACAGTGAATGGATTTAAAGTTGTTTCTCTCCCTCTTTCCCCTTTCCCCTTCTCAAACTCCCAAGTGCTCAGAACTCCTTCACCACCCCATGTTCTGTCCTAGTCAGTCGTGAGGAGGAGGGTGGGGTGTCGGGCTCCCACAGACGTCTTGAAACCTGCCTCTTGTCCTACGCCTACTGTCACTTGGCTTCCAACCTTCTCCCGTCTCCCCTTGCTCGACACTCCGTGACTTTAACCTTAATCATAAAGGAAACTATGTTTACTGATAGCGCCTTGGGACGTCCTCCCGATGTGAAAGGCGCTGTACAATTTCATTGTTGCTGTTTGTTTTATATAAAGCTTTGAGACATCAATAAGAGGTGAAAAGCGCTAAATCAAATGCAAGGATTAGTATTATTCTATATTACACAAATATAAGGTCTTGTTGTGAAGGAGCCTCCCTCGTGTCTCTAGTCACCTCCCCTGGGGGGGGGGGCAGTCTCAACCACTCGCTCCCTTTAGCACAGAGACACCTGCACACGGGATGGAGAAGAGAGAGCGAGAGAGGATGTGAAGGTCGTAGCCGAGACCTCAGCCCTCCCTGGGCTCCCAGTCCTGTCAAATATCAGCCGCAAACTGGGACACTGAAATCCCTTTACCCGTTCGCTTCAGTAACAACGCCACTGAGAGGCTCGGAGAGAACCTGTACCTCACTCTTACTCTTACTACAGGTGTCAGTCAGTGTGGTGGGCTCGATGGCACTCCCACCTCTCACCTCTCGCCTTTTGAAGCTACCAACAAACGCAAAACACTTTCTCTCTGCGAGACCCGGGACCGAGGACGACGAAGGGGAAGATAAAAGGACGACAGGAAAGCAGATTCCAGATGGGAGGTTCACAATTTTAATAACACCGCTGGTTGTTAGCCAAGGGGGTCACGGACGGCCAGAGGTGGCGATCGATCCGTGACCCGATCAACCGTAACTTCCGTATAACCGGCACCTCAGAAAAAAAAAGGTCCGCATTCGATTAACCGGAATTTATCCGGCAACATTTTTTTTAAAATGGTATCTTTTCGGCCGAATATCCGGCACGCGCTTTAATCGGCATTGGCCAGGTTCCAAGGGTGCCAGATAAACAGGCTTTTACTGTACGTATATCAGCAATGAACACAGAGAGAGAGAGAGAGAGAGATGATAGGGGAGAGTTTACAGCCTGTTGTATGTGAATTCTCAGACATCTCGCGAGGCCCTCACGTTAGGCAGTGATTTATGGATTGATGATGGGAAAATTGATGTCAGAGTCCACAGTCCCCTTTCACACACACGCACACGCACACGCACACGCACACACACACACACACACGCAGATTATTCCACAAGTACCGAAGAGCAGATGAAAGCTTTGAGCTCCGTAAAAAAAATAAAAGTAATCCCACAATTCAGGGGCAGGCCAGGTGACGCTAATTATTTCTAGTTAAACACAAGGGTCCACTTGTCTTTAATTGTGAAACGTTTTGTAATTGTTGAATTTATTATTTCTGCCCTGAATATGAATGCGGCTGTTTCTCACTTGCACAGAGAGGGAGAGAGAGAGAGAGAGAGAGAGAGAGAGCAGGCATCCAAGGGGGGTTGCTTGCCTAGGCGCGCCAAAGCACAAAAGAAATACAGTGTTGTACAGCATTAAGCTGTGCGGCGTGTTCAGTTGTAATGAATAAAGCAAAGGGAGTGGAAGTCAGGGTCTATTCGTGCCACTCAATAACGTATTCACATTTTCCACTGAACATGACTAATGCGATGAAATGGTTCTGCAGATTCGGAGAGAGAGCTAGAGAGAGAGAGAGAGAGAGAGGGGGGGTGGGGGGGAGGCCGGGAGGTGGGGGGATAGGGGGTGGGGATGGGGATGGGGGGGTTAGTGTGGCGGGAGGGGAGGTGGTGTGCGGGTGAAGGGCGTAATTCTGTATTTGTTTTCGCGGTGATGGTGAGAGAAGAATGTGAAAACTCGGCAGCCTCTGCTCTGTTTTTCCCCCCCTTTGCTTGAAGTCACAGTGTATCAGCCTATAAAGTGGTGGACGGAGATTTAAAAAAAATAATAATAATTTTAAACAAAAATGAATCAAATAGCAGCTTTACTTTTGTTCAATTATTTTCATCCCCTTTCCTTGCATTTCCTACAGTCCCATCTACATCTATCTCCACAAGACCTGCTGTCTCCAATCAGGAACAATAGGATGGTTTGAGACTGGATATCAACCTAGCCCTCTCCCAAAGATATATTTTTCCACTTAAAAATATGAATAACAATAATGATAATCCTTGCATTTGATATCGCAGCTTTTCACATCTTATCGACGTCTCAAAGCGCTTCACAGAGTCTACTGTAAAGGGAATTGACTGTATATTTTGTGGGCGAAACCCAGCAGCCAGTTGCGCACAGCAGCGTCCCCCACACAAACATTCGTGGATTGAAAATGACCAATTTTTTGGAAGGATTATTATTAGGCAGGCGTGCGTGCGTGCGCGTGTGTGTGTGTGTGCATGCGTGTGCGTGTGCGGGTGCGTGTGTGCATGTGTGTGTGTGCGTGCGTGTGCGTGTGGAGAGTAAGGAAACTTGCCCAAGGTTTCCACCCTGACCTGCCTGGATTCGAACCCAGGTCTCACGCTTGTAAGGCGAGTGCGTGCTGCCTCAATTCACTTTACGATATATATTCTATGAAGCGCTTTGAGATAAGGCGCAATATCAAAGGTACGAATGATCCGTGTTCTATAAATCTGCCATCTGGAGTGGGGTGGGGTGGGTGGGGAAGGGGGAGCGGGGATAGGGTGGGGTGGGTGTTGTCAATCAGTGTGGGTGATTCGAGTGGCAAGTCCGAAGGTCCCTTCTCGTTTCCTTCGGATCAGAACAGAAGTTTCTTGCTTTGCTTCTCGCGGAGTCAGGAAAATTTGGAGGATTTCACTCTCCCATTGGTCTGTGTCCCTGTAGCTTTGCGTGAAACTATTTGTGATGGACGGGCGGGCAGGCCAGTCTGACTGCTACTCTTTCACGTTTCACGGAATTAGACAAACAAGCCACGGTCTGAAAGCTACTCTATATCGCGGTGTTTCTTTCCTGCTGTGGCCATTATTTTTCTGTACCATTTAATGGAATGCCCTCCATCACTGTCGTTCCAATTTCAATCGGCTATTACGAAATCTCCATCTCCATTCCGAGGGCGAGCAAAGGCAACAAATAATAAACGTGCGATTCCTTACCCGCGAGAAAACTGTGCAAACAAGGTCCGTGAGACTTATTGATCCACGCCTCTGAAAAGCTCCCCCCACCTCCCCCCACCCCCATCCCACCACCACCCTCTTTAGAAATGATTCAGATCGCGTCTTTTCCTTACTCCGTGCACACACACATGCCTAATAATAATCTCTCTCCCCCTCAAAAAAACCACAATAATATAAAAATTGGTCATTTCAATCCACGACTGTACAGTTGATTCACTTTACAGTATATTCTGTGAAGCGCTTTGAGACACGGTCTAGAAAACGTGAATAGCGCTATATCAAATGCCAGGATTATTATTATTCTAACTAATTTTATGTGTTGGCCAGGGCACAGGGAGAAACTCCCTTCTCTTTTCTGATAGTGGCTTGAGAGAATTACCGTCTATTTGAACAACAAACTAGGAACGTATGTGCAGGACAGCGCAGCTCTTCCAAACCCTGTCTTAAGTAGTTTCAACAATAAGTACCAATACAATATTCTGTTATTATCTGCTATTATTTAGTCTGGTGTGTATGGTGTGTGTTAAAAGAACTTTAATCTTTTTGTGGTGGGATTTCGGCCTCAAAATATATGTAGAACCTTTTACGTTGGGAGGATGTCACACATGCGTTTTCTGAGATTTAGGGTGAAATGCAGAGACTGCCTTTAGTAAAAAAACTCCCCGTTTAACAATAATAATAATAATAATGATGGCAATAATAATACTTGCATTTGATATAGCAGCTTTTCACATTTTTATCAACTGTGTCTCAAAGCGCTTCATAGAATACATACTGTCAAGTGAATATATATTTGTGGGAGAGCGAAATGCGGCAGCCAATTGCGCACAGCAGCATGTCCCCACCACCCCCCCACACCCCCCCACCCCTCCCACATACACACAAACAGTCGTGGATTGAAAATGACTAATTTTTATTATCATGTTTTTTTGGGGGTGTTAGGATCACTGAGAGTGACTTCCCTTTTTTATATATGCATTCGCATAATTGAGCCCTGATGCCTTAAGTGGGAATGGAGGGGGGGAGGGGAGGGGGTTGGGGGGGGGGTGGGGGCTGGTGGCTCCATCTCATGACTGTGGCTTTAAGTGTTTAAAATGCACCAGCATATGTATGTGTGCAGCGTTCATCTCGAAACAGTCTCTTCCAGAGCTCAATCAAATCTCGTTTACAGTGCGGGTTCCCGATGTCATTAGCATTATTTTCATTTTATTGACTCTGTGAGCTGTTATTATAGGAATTAATGGATGGCTGGGGTTGAGTAAAGACAGCAGTTTAATCTGATCCTCAGATAGTGTCTGTAAAGCACTTGGGTACATTCCCCCCGAGCTGATGATCTCATTGATACCCCTGATTAAATTACCACATTTTTTTTCGCAGGATTGAATTCCCTCGTCCCCACTGATGTTTTTTTTTTGGTTTATTCTCCGCCGCATTATTTACTGTGAGTGTAAAGAATTCCAGAAGGCAGCGGTAACTTACTGAGCTATGTTATACTGTACTTATTTTTCCACTCAAATGAATAATTATGCGCACAACACAGTTGGATGTCGCCATGGCGGGTTAAACCTATCTGTGCCACTTCCCACTTCTGCAGATTTTTTAAAAATAATAAATAATAATCCGCGCATTTGATACAGCGCTTTTTATCACGTCTTCTAGACCAGTGTTTCTCAACCTTTTCGATGCCGGGGATGGGTTGGCTATCGTCCTACACTGACGTGGACCTCTCTTAAGGTCCTGGCCATTTTTGTCTGGTTTTTTTACTGCTGGATTTGTGTAAATAACAACAACAACAACAACTTTGATGTATATAGTGCCCTCCCTCACTCCACGCCACAGACGGCGTCTCAGAGCGCTTCACAATAACGGATCCCAGGACCGAGCCAGGGGCAGGGGGAGAAAGGTGACCAAAGGTCGAAGAGAAAGGTCTTTAGCTGAGACCTGAAACTGGGATAAGAGAGGGGTGGGGGGAGAGGCGAAGGGAGTGAGGGAGGGAGTTCCAGAGCCTCGGGGTGTAGTGGCTGAAGGCACGGCCGCCGAGGGTGGAGCGGAGGATTCGGGGGGGGAGACATGGAGGAGGCCAGACCCAGAGGAACGAAGGCAGCGGGTGCTGGGTTGGGGGGGAGAGGAGATCAGAGAGATAGGGTGGGGGGGGGAGCAGAGGAGTGGAGGGATTTGAAAACAAGGGTGAGGATCTTGAAGTCGATCCTCTCTGGGACAGGGAGCCAGTGAAGTCTGGCAAGGACTGGGGTGATGGTGGGGGGGTGGGGGGCGAAGCTTGGAGCGGGTGAGTATGTGGGTGGCAGAGTTTGGATGAGTTGGATTTTATGGATTGTGGAGGAGGGGAGACCGGCGAGGAGGGCTTTGGAATAGTCCAGCCGAGAGGTGACAAAGGCCTGGACCAGGGTTTCAGAGGCTTTTGGGGTGAGGTATTGCCGGAGACGGGCGATCCGTCCGGAAAGCGCAGACGCTGGGGTTTGATTAAGTTGAATAATCTGGAACTCACCCTATTTAGTGCAGATAACAATTTAAAAAAATCATATTATTATTACAACCCATATATCTTTGGTGGACAGACATCCAAAGAGCGAACAAGCTGAGACCAGGATATTGGATGTGTTGCCTCAAGTCTCGTCTGTCTCTACCGCTGACAAACAAGTAGGGTATTAGAACAATTGGCAGATCTATTTAAGGAGATAACCGCACGAGAGAATGAGCAAACTCGGCAGACAGAGAGAGACAAAAGAAGGAGTTTCCAAACAATGAATTCTTTAACATCAGTCATTACTGTTCTGGTGAGTCTGTGCCAGGCTCAACTTGTTTTGACACAATAAGATAGGAGATGAAATAGTGGTCGGATTATTAGCACTGAACAGCACTGCAGCCCTCAATGAGTCGCTAATGATATCACACTGCGCTGTTCAATAAAAAATGAAGGGTTCTCTGTGCCAAGGGAACAATTATATTTCCTCGCGCGCGGGGAAAAAAAACACACAAGAGGAAATATTTGCAAATCTAATATCTTAACAAACAAATAAATAAATAAATAAATAAATAAACGAATGAGGGTGAACAATTTCGGGGTGTAGTGCGGTGTAGTCTTGGTCAGTTCCTTCCTCTGGGTGGTTGGGTTCCAAACCAACCTCCATTTCGTGGTCCTCACATTTAAAGCCCTCCGCAACATCAAAACAGGGGTTCACTGAATAGACCGTAAAGTGAATTGACTGTATATTTGTGGGTGAAACGCGGCAGGAGGGCGTCCCAAGGCGCTTCCATGGACGTTCAAGCCCTGAACTCCAGAGTAACTTCCGGTTTAGTTTGCTCCTCGATCGATTCTACCAATGTTTAAACAAGAGAGGAATCTTTTGAATGTGTGCATTGTGTGGTCCTCAAATCCCTGCACAATCCCTGCCTTCATCCTCCCGCTGTGTAATTAATTCCAGACACTATATTTGTCTAGCGCTGTAGGAGAGTTCTGCGGTATCAATGCTACTTGTTTTAGTAGTGGTAGGTAGGTAGGTAGGTAGGTAGATACGTAGGTAGGTAGGTCGGTCAGTATTGCTGGTTGAACAGGGTGGAGGGTTCAAACGCAGTTCTTGTGGAAGGGTGAGTGCAAGGACACTGGTATTTTGTCAGCCACAGGGGCAAGAAACTTTTTTTGGTTTAACAATTTTTAAAAAAACTCTCTCGCGAACGACAAAATACTGAATGGTTGGGGCCAGCGGATAATAATGATGATAATATTAATAATTATTCCTTGCATTTTGATACAGCAGCTTTTCACATCTTGTCTGACGCCTCAAAGCGCCTCACAGAATATACCGTAAAGCGAATTGACTGTATATATATTTGTGGGCGAAACGCGGCAGTCGATTGCGCACAGCAGGGTTCCCCACCCCCCCCCACCCCAAAACAGTCCTGGGTTGAAATGAACAATTTTTATTATTGTGGGGGGTTTTTTTTGGAGGGATTATTAATAGGCGAGTGTGTGTATGTGTATGTGTGTGTGGAGTAAGGAAACTTGCCCAAGGTTTCGCCCTGACCTGACCTGCCTGGATTCGAACACAGGTCTCTCTCACGCTTGTAAGGTGAGTGGCTCTAACCCACTGAGCTTTCCATTACTTGGAAAGTAATGGAAAGACTGTAGAAAAGTGCTCCTGTACAGTGGGGAAGAGAGAGCACACGTGTGAGAGAGAGAGAGAGAGAGAGAGAGAAGAGGTACTGAGATTGGACACTCAGTTTAAAGAGGAGAGGGACTCATTTTCTTAAAGGCTTGACTCCATCCGCGCTGCCTCACCAGCTCTGCACAGTTGCGAAGCAAGCACGATTACGTAGAGGTTACAAAACCTACCAAACGCAAAGTCAAACTCAACTTTGGGAAGTAAAGTTTTGGGGCCTTCAATTCCGGACGCAAAGGAAACATGAGTTTCCTTATGTTCAAGTAAATTATAATTGGATTTTTTTTGGCGATAGATAAAATATACATCGGGACTTCAAGGTCTCGTACCGGTTCAGTAATGGGGGGTGAGGGGGTTGGGGGGGGGGGGGAGGATGACGTTACTGAAGTACTGACGTACACACACACACACGCGCACACACCCAATGTGTGATTCCACTCAAACCACTCCAGCTGCGCGGACAGGTGTGAAACTTCGCAACTGACCATCCATCTCCAGCCAGCCAGAAACCCATCTGGTCACACCCCGGCTCCAATCCTATCTCCATTCCACAGGGAGATATTAAAACAAGGAAAATAGATACGCGCAGTCACTGTCAGCCGAGGCCATTGTTTAATCTCCAAACAGCTGTTCCTCTACAAGGAGAGAGGACGAGGTTTTAATTGAGAACGGCAGAGACAGGGGGCATCTAAAGGAAACAAGGACGAGGATGCCAGCGCTGGTGGCAACAAGGACTGTTGAGCAGGTGGCAAGTGTCTAGTCTGGTTAACGGCTACATTAACTGATCGAGAGAAGACACCAGCACGGAGAGATAATATGACATCTTGCCTGAGCATCAAACGGCCAATTGGCACGAGGTAAGCACATGGGCGTAGAGATGACTGGCTGGAGAAGCTCGCTCGCGTGTGGAGTGTTATGAAAGCCTGTTGCGCTGTCCCTCTCCGCCAATAGTTTGGTTCTACTTTGGTGGTGGGGTGGGTGGAAGTAGGAGAATATGTCCTTTCACCCTCCTGCCTGCCTTCCTGCCTGCCTGCCTGGGTGGGTGGGTGAGCGAGCGAGTGCGTGAGTGAGTGAATGAGTGAGACTGCACTGTTCTCTCAGTGGTGTGAAGGGCTTTGCTCACCTCTCCTGACATGAAAGGAAAGGTGGTTTTATGTTCAAGTAAATTATAATTGGAATTTTTCTTTCGCGATATATAAAATATACATCAGGACTTCAAGGTCTCAGCCTAGGCTGACACCAGTTCAGTAATGAGGGTGGGGGGTGGTGGGGGGGGACGACGACGACTGTTGGCAATTAATGGGATGCTATATTCATGTTCAAATACAGAATGGCTGCACAGTGAAACACCTTGATGATGTGATGAAGTGAGATGTCAAACGCAAGGATTAATACTATTATCCAGTGACTGCGTTTGACAGTGATTATTCGTGAAACTCTTTGAAATATTTGGATATAAAATGTAAGTTTTTTTTTCTCCCCCACCCCCCCCCACCAGACACCTAATCCCAGTGAGAACCTGTGAGCTCCCGAGCTCCGTCAGTCTGTCCTCCCATCGAGCTTTTTCCTGGCTCTGGGCTAATGCCACACCTCCCTTTTTCCCCCCACCCACCCACCCCTCCCACCCAAATATCCCCCCCCACCAACCCCCCCACCCAACCTTCATTTGACAGACTGTTTTAATGCCCACTCACTCACTCACTCACCTGACTAAAACACAAGTAAGGCATTCTTCACTCACTGGGTGGCGATGGGAGTTTTCAAGGAATGGAGTGATCCTATTCCGGACTCCTTTGTTCCCCCCCCACCCCCCCACTCCCCCCCCTACCCCCGCACTCCCCTCAACAACCAGGAGGTTGAGCTCGTGGGAGTAATGTAGAAGGTGTATGAACTACCAGGAGAGAAGGCTTTCATTTTTTTTTAAGAAGGGAGAACGTGGACAACATGTGAAGTAAGACAGTGGCTGGACAGCTTCAAAGGGGAATAGTGAGCTGTACTGGGGATATGTTTATATCCAATGTTCAGACGCTGAGGACATTAGCCCGAAGCTCGCTCTGTCCAGGATTGGCTGTTTTCTGCAGTTTATTTTAGGCTGGAGAAAATCCGTTTTCATTGTGTTTTGTGTTAAGGAAACATGTTAACCTTTGGAACCACGGCCCACAGTCATACTACGGTTTAACTAATGCAAACTGCGAGCCATAAATAAAACAGAATTCCTTGCAGGGTTATTTCAGGTCTCATTCGCTCTCACGCTCGTATTTTTTTCTCTCTCTTTCTCCCCACCCCACCCCACCCCACCCACCCACCCACCCACCCACCCACCACCAAAAAAAAGTTCTGCAACTTTTTGCTTTATTCGAAAAGATTCAATTTAATTCAGTTTTTCCAGTGACGCATGCGCGCGCCCACACTCACTCTCGCCCATGAATCTACACAGTCACTACCAACCGTACAGTGAATCCTACGAATGGTTTTGCGAGGGTTGTCCTGATCTGAAAGCAAAGGGGTATCTGGGAGAGGGAAGGAGGTGAGAATGGGTTGAGGTGGGAGTTGGTGATACAACAACAACAACAACAAACAACAACAACAATGAATAATTAAACTTGCACTTTATTATAGAGCTTTCTCGAGATGGTAGTATCTTGAGAGATATCTCGGAGAGAGATGAAGTGGGGAGGGTTGGTGGGGGTGGTGGGGGTGTTCAGAGCCATGGAAAGGAGGTTACGAGCGTATTGACTTTACATTCTTGCGCTTTTGTACTCAAATTATTCACCGGAATCAAAAGAAAACGCGGTTCCTGGACATTTGTCAAACCTCTTCATTCACGACATCTCTTTGTATCGTCAACAAGGTAGCGCGGAGGCCTAGCCATCCCCGTGTCACAGTGCGTGTCCTCCCACGTACTGTCTCCCTTCACACGTCCCTAACCCCAGCTCCCCCCCTTCTCCCAGCCTCGCAATTCCTCTAATCCACCACCTCCACGTGAAGAGTTAACGATTGCGCTTTAGGTCACTTTTTTTTTACCCCCTCCCTCCCCCTCTACCCCCTCCCCACCCATGCCCTGGCTCGGTCACTGGGATCAGTGATTGGGAAGCTCTCTGAGACGCTGTCTGGAGTGAGTGAGTGGGTGGGTGGGTGGGTGAGGGAGGGAGTGAGTGAGTGAGTGAGTGAGTGAGTGAGGGAGGGAGGGAGGGAGGGAGGGAGGGAGGGAGGGAGGGAGGGAGGGAGGGAGGGCGGGCAGTATATAAATCCCAAGTTGTTGTTGTTGTTGTAAAATCCCAAAGCGCAAAAGAAAACTGGAAATTTGGAGGAAATGTGAATGACTCTTGTGCGGTCTGAATCTTGCTTTCCTCTTGATATCATGTACAGTACGTAATTGGTAAGTTTTGGGGGCGTCCTATTTCCCAATCCGTTCACCTCGGGCAGACAAAACTCCTCTAACGACTGCCCTACAGACAGTTAGATCGCTCACCGCTGACTGTGTCGATCCTTGGCTGACGTGTGTGGTGCTAAACAGAGCTCTGACCTCAGGCAGGAACAGGATAGTACCAGTGCTGTTAAATGTCAAGTCGAATCAAGTCGCATTCGGATATATTCACATACTTCTGTCAGTCGAGCGAGGAGACGGGAGAGATACAGACAAGAGGGTTTGTGTACACTACCCAGCCCCCGTGAAGGTCCTTTCTCCTCCGGCAGGGAGGTAACCTCTATTCTTGTGTCTCTCGACAAAAAAAATCCCTCTCGTTTCACACAGAGCAAGACTTTCCAGCCTCATCACCAGCAAGCAAATACAGTACCAGCAAGGAAATAAAGACTTTTCCTGCCTGTCTATATCGGCTATTCACTAACTAAACAAATAAAAAGCTAGAATAGCTAAAAAGGCACTATTTAATTATTATTATTATTTGTATTAGAGCTCTTATTATTACTGGAGAATTGATGGGGTATTTCCTCCTTGATGGCTTGCTTGAATAACCTCCCCTCAAAATAAATCGGTTGTCCAGCTTCCCTTTGCAGTTTGTGGGATCGCTGCTGCGTAGCAAATTGACGGCTGTATATGGCAACAAATACGCAGTTTCTACACTTAATTATACAGTGAAGTTAATTATGATGATACGGTAAAGTTAAGTCATTATGGGCTGGTAAATGTCGACCGGTTTAGGGGGGAAAGATACCCTTCACTTTGCCGAGGTTTTCTAAACTTGTGAAACATCTTGAGGATCTGTGAGGATAAATTCTCCTTCTCAGAGAGACAAATTAATCATAATAATAATCCGTCCAAAACACCCCCTCCCCCCTCACAATAATAAACATTGATCATTTTCAATCCACGACTGTGTGTGTGTGTGTGTGTGTGTGTGGGGGGGGGGGGGGGGGGGGGGGGGGGGGGTGGACACTGCTGTGAGCAATTGGCCTCCACAATTGGTTTCACCCACAAAATATATAAACAGTCAATTCACTTTACATTATATTCTGTTTTGAGACGTCGCTAAGACGTGAAAAGCCACTACATCAAATGCAAGGATTATTATTATTAATAATAGTACCTTACTGTAAAGCTTGGAGATGGTTTGATAGTAGAGACGCATTGAATGATTGAATACATGTGCTTGGAGAGTAAAGACGCATTAACATTTTTGTTTTTATTATCACCAAGTGGAGGGTTAAATGCCTTTCCTCTTCTACCATTGGGGTCGTTGGGGGGGTGGGGGGAGAGTGGTAGGGGGGGAAAGGTAGACATTTCTGTCTTGGGGGATCATTGTGTGTCAGGAGATATTGACACTGGGATTGATTGACTGACTGACTGACTGATTGACTGATTGATTGATTGATTGATTGAGCGAGCGAGTTAGCAAGCGATCGATCGATCGATCGAGACGTCTTTCGATGACTGCTCCCATTCTGATTACGGATTGAAAAGCTGGTTGCTTTTTGCAAAGAAGAAACGTAGATATTCTCACAAAGCTGAATGAAAACCCCATTTCGGGGACGCTTTTATTGCAGTGCGCGCGGATGTAATTTCAACCTCCATTGAACTGAGATTTGGGGGCCAGCGATAATACGATACATTTCCATGTCATGGAGAGCAGCTAATAACGGTGTTGAAGCAACCAGACATTTATGTCAATCTCAGGTAAATTACATAATTGACACTCAGAGACGCCCTGGAGATAATATAAAAGACCCGACACTGAACTCATGACACTCAACCAAATAACAACTCGGGTAATTTGGTGAAAAAGGCAGGTATTCAGGCAGAGTATTTTTTTTTAGCAGTATGATTATGGCACATAACAGTGTAATAATAATCCTTGCGTTTGAAGTAGCACTTTTCACGTCTTCCTAGACAATCTCAAAGAGCTTCACGGCGTGTATATATATATCTATATATAATATATCTATTACATATATTGTAACGCGAACTGAACTGTATATTTGCGGGCAAAAATGTGACTATTTACAATCTGATGAGAATTCTTCTTTTCCTCCCACTTCCCACGCCCCCCCAGTTTCCGCTGGAGCTTTCCCTCTGTGCTGTCTGACACATGTGGTAAACCCTCCGCCGTGTTTAATACTATCCTCGGGCAAGTTCCCCTACTCCACAGTAATAATAATAATAATAATAATCCCGTGAGGAAAAAAAAACCCCAACAACAATAAACTGGTCATTCCAATCTACGATAGTTTGATGTGGGGGTGGGAGGTGGGGGTGGGAGGTGGGGGTGGGGGGGGGAGACACGTTGCTGTGCGCAATGGGCTGCCGCGTTTCACCCACAAAATATACAGTCGATTGACTTCACAGTATATTCTGTGAAGCGCTTTGAGACAACAGTCTAGAAGACGTGAAAAGCCACTATATCAAATGCATGGATTAGAGGTCTACACACCTCTGAATGAACACTTCTGTTCGGAGGGAATGGAATGTACCATTGTCCCCCCCCGAAGGGATGCCCTCGGCCTGGAAAGGCACAGGTTGATGTAGGCGTTGGCCTTGGGGACCTTCGAATGCAAATTGGGTAACGCTGGAGTTTAATCAGCTAAATCTATGTAGTTTGTCATTCTTGTCAAATTGTGCAATAGGATTTCCAGCGCTTGTCCAGCTTTGATCACCCCCCCCACCCCCCCCCCCACCCACCAGTTCCCACCCCCCACCACCTGCTGTCTTGTAGGGTTAACAGAAGCACCCAATAAACCACAAAAATCCTTGGCTGTTTTCACTCGCGCAAAACATACACAGTCCCGTTCACTTGACGGTGTATTCCTGCGAAGTGCTTTGAGGTGTCTCGAGACACGATCGAACGCCGAGGATTATCACGCACCTCGCTGCTGTTTGTGGGACGTTGTTGTGTGTAAATTGGCTGCCGCGTTCACCACCCCACCCCCACCCCCCACCACCACAAAAAAAATTGGCTTCGTGAAAAAGAATTGGTGAAATGTGTGTTTTTTTGAGACGTTTCTCAATAGGCATAATGTCAAAATACTGACAGCTTGACATTCACAGTCAACGAACAAATGAACCTAAGCGCAAGCAAATACTGGATGGCAACTAATAGGACTACTACTCTCTCTCTCTCTCTCTCTCTCTCCCTCTCCTTCTTCTCCAATACACACGTACACACATACAGCCATCCACACTGCTGGAAATCAAGAAATTAAAACATAATTATATTAAACAAATTAATGTTGATGCGCCCCTGGGCACGGTAACCAGCTGTCCTAACGGTGGAAGCAGATGGTGGGAGGCAAGCTTTGTACCCTCTCCACTATTTGGTGCTTTTTTTTTACTCCGTGATTAGATTAGCATCAGTCCCACCACCACCAACAACAACAACAACGACGAGATGACCTTTGTATAGGGACTGAACTACTTACTCTTAATCCCCCACCTTCCTTCTCCGCTCCCCCACCCCTCCATCCAACCCCGTCCCCACTTCACCTCCCCCCCCCACCCCAATCCCATCCTCAGCTCGGGTCATTATACTTTAAATCAAATGCGGTTTGTTTGGCTTGCAAGGTGGGGGGGGGGGGAGGAGGGATTGACAGGGGTAAGGGTTGGTCTGATAGGCCAATATAGTCAAAAATATTTATTCCCTGATGATCGGGGAGGTGTTAAGAGGTCAGCGTTAGAAATTTGCTGTGTGATTTACGTTGATGGTTCAGTTCCGGGTGCCCCCCCCCCCCCCCCTTTCACTCTCATACTTTCTTACCCGTCGCAACAACAACAACAACGACGACGACGACGACGACGACAAAAGCCAATGACATTTTATACAGTTTACGATTAGAAACGTGGCACCCGAGAACTCCGAATGGTGACTGGCTGGTTGGCTCTGTGTGGCAACCAGTGATTTATAGATATGCCTGTGGGTTCGTTCGCCCCTCCCCCCCCCACACCCCCCACCCTCCCCTCCCTCCCACCCCCACCACCGTCTCCGTGATTTATGGCACTCCGCAATCTGGGCTTCAGCGCTACGCGGCAATCCGGCCGATTGTAAGTTAGAAGGTGAAACAAACAAACAAACGCAGGTAATATGCAGGTAACAAAAAGTCTCCACCCTTAACAAGCCAGAACCTGAGCAAAAAACTGGAAAGCTGGTGAGGGTAGGACTGTACATCTCAACAGCACACACACATTTTCAATCCACGACTGTTTGTGGGGTGGGGGGACGCTGCTACTGTGCGCTATTTGCTGCCGCGTTTCGCTCTCCACAAATATATATATATATATATATATACAGTCAATTCACTTTACAGTAATATTCTGTGAAGCGCTTTGAGACACAGTCGGTGAGATGTGAAAAGCCGCTATATCAAAATGCAAGGATTATTATTATTAGGATTATTATTATATTAGGTGATCAAAGGCATGTGTTTGTGTGGGGGTGGGGGGGGAAACCTGAGCAATGTTCTGTCCAAGAGTTAGTTGAACAGAAGTGATGGAAACACCTGTTGCCGAGGTAACAGTCATTGGAAAAAAGCTGTACGATGCATTTGCACAGATTTCAGGACAAGACTTTTAATGGAGGACAAAGCATTTCAATTCTCTAATGGTTCCCCCCCCCCTCTCCTCCCCCCCCACCCCACCCCCACCTCCCTACCCGACCAAACTGGAGACAAAATAGATTGACGTTGAACAATGCTCGCAGCCAAAAATCTGCCATGTAATTAACATGACAAGCGCAGCACGAGAAAAACTAATTAGACCTATAAATCAAGGGCAAGCGCAGTCTCTCATCTCCAACCTTTGCAGGTGAAACTTTTATATCTAGTGTACAGAGGGTAACCTGCTTTACACTGTCCATTTAAACCTATTTAAAAAGACTGACCAAACCTTCGTATTTTTGACATCAAACGCGTTATTAAACACATGAGTTTTAATAAGTTTATTATTATTATAAGTTACCCTTGTGTTGGAAGCCTCCTCTGGGGAGAGAGCCCAAAATGACCGAGATTGGATGGGGTTTGCTACAGTCCAGTTACAATGTGGGTGGTAGGTGGTGGGTGATGGGGAGGTGGAGGGGTGGTGGGTGTTAGTCATTCGCTTTTCTGGGGGTAAAAACAAAGGATGTTTTTTGTGCTGTCCGCAGTTGACTATCAGGTTTCAGGCCCACAAAATATACTGGCAGTTCCAGGCTACAGTATATCCCAATGCCTTTGAGATGTGATAGGCCACTCTACGCAAACGTAATTTGTATTGTATTCTGTGAAGCGCTTTGAGACGTCCCGAAGACATGATAAGGCGCGATATCAAATGCAAGGATTTATTTATTTTCATTATCTTATTACTAATAAAGAAACCATTGTTTTATTAAATCCTTGTTTCTCCTGGGGCAGCTGTGACCAATGGTATTATCACAATATAAAGTGTATAATTCCCCAAATTCCTTTTCATACTGTAGCGCATTTCATACTTGATCCATTTCCCCTCTGAAGGACACGCAAACAACAGTGGCTGAGGGAACACTCGGCAGGACAGGCAGGGTTCTGTGCGAGACGGGTAAAGTGAGTCAACGTTTCGGGGTCCAAGGCTCTTCGTCAGAACGCCAATTTTGGGAGGTGGGTGTGTGGGGGGGGGGGGGGGGGGGGGGGAGTGGGGAGGGGGGAGAGAGGGAGAGAGGGCGTGGGGGGACTTGAACCCACAACTTTCTGACCCAGAATGGAGAGCGCTAACCGCTCTGATTCATGACTTATGAGCACGATAAAGAACATCAGAATAAAGACGTGTTTGTCTTCAGCGTGATTAGAATAGTTTAGTCATGAGATGACCTCACTCTTGTAGGTGAGGGCTTTGTTGACAGCTGGCTTCTGGGCTAGAGGACCTGACCAGGAAATTCATAGGAGTTTGCAGGTCTGATATACTGTATTTGACTTCTACAGAAGTAGGGGAGATCGTGCTCACTCAGTTATGCAAAGGACTTTACTTTGTCCCAGGTTCTTGTTGAAGATGATGAGGACTGATAGGAGCTGTCACTTCTCATTGGTTTGTTTTGACAGGCAGGCCTGGGCACTGAGCTCCTCGATGTCTGAGCGTTCTCTCCCCACTCCCTCAGGCTCCGAAGAACAGGACATTGAAACCGGATAATCTGTCACTTGCTGGAAAACAGGATCAAAGGCATCAACAAGTTATTGAAATGCAAAAAAAAAAAAAGTCTTAGAAACAGAAAGTAAAATCAGGAGTCACGTGTAATTTGCAGATGGAATAGAGACACGTACTCTCCACGGATGGAATAGAACATAGAAACATAAGAATTTGGAGCAGGAGTAGGCCATTCAGCCCCTCAAGCCTGCCCACCCACCCCCTGCCATTCAATAAAATCAAGGCTGATCTCCTAGTCTAACTCCCACCTGCCTTATTCCCATAATTCCCTTAATCCCCTTTATCCATAAGAAATCTATCAATCTCAGTCTTGAATATGTTCAAGGACTGACTGAGCATCTACAGGCCTTTTGGGGGAATTGAGGATTGAGATCAAATGAGTCAAAAAAGGTCTTTCTTCCCCAATAAAACAAAACCTCTATTCTGATATAGTCAACCATTTCTAAAAAATGAGCAGTTTCTGATCTGCAGAGAGGACAAATCTCAGCGTAGAGTAATGATGCCACTTCTCTCTCAGGTCTCAGACTTGCCTAAAACACAGTGAAAAATGTTCTGTTCGCCTGTCTCCTGAAGCAAGCCTGCATCCCAGCATGTACCATCCATCCAGTCATTGCGTATTGAATAATGTCAGAAAAATAACTGATTGGATATCTGGTTATGAAAAGGAATTGGATTGATGGATTGGGGGACAAGTGCAGGCTCTGATCATTGAACGTTTGACGGGAGAATGAGTGTCACTGTGCAATGGTTCCAAATGAGAGCTGTTCAGTAATGTGTACTGTTACATGGCCAATGCCGGATTCATTTCATCTCGTTGTCTTTGGGGGTTTAGGCTAAACTTCCGAGTGTGCATTTCGTGTGGATGGTTTAAAGCTTATTACTGTCTCTCGCTCCCTCGGGAGATTACCAATTTGGAGGCAACTCAAGCAAAAAGCGGGTTAGATGAAAAGCCAAAAACTGGAAATTGAAACTAAATTTTTTTACAAAAAATATACAGACGCACACGCACACACAGACACACACAAAAGTGCTGGCAATCCATGAACTTCTTCCAACTGGTCCAAATCCCAACAGCGTCAAAAGCTAATCAGTGAGGAACCGACAATATATGTTGTGATGGAGAGAGCTGGACCATTTTGTCATTTATCACTCGAATGTCAACACCTACCGCATGGCTTGACAAATGACTTTGGATTGGGAAGTCAAACCCCGTTAGAGGATGTCAACCATCCCATTGGCATGATTTGGAAAGAGGAGAGGGAGCGTCTCTCTCTCTCTCTCTCTCCCAGTGTCCTGGTCGACAAATTCCCCCCAATAAGGTCTTTGGCTTCACTGCTGTTA